>JAQIWO010001151.1:0-10952 GCA_034695405.1 Entomobrya muscorum | reverse complement strand
GAGGTGGAATAGCACGGCCGCCGCCCGTGTGGCCGTGCGTCAACCGCAATTCTAAAATCATTGATTTTTAGCAGTAAACATAGGTTTTGCAGCAAATGTTTTATACCAAAATGATCCGAACGAATCAGGCTATCTAACCAAATATGTGTCAATACCTGATCTTCCTGACACCTAAAGTACTTTCCTGGTGAGATAGAAATCTGAGCAATGGATTCTTATAGTTTTAATTCATGATTTGGTGCAACAATATACATTTGCATTCCTCAATTCGAGCAGAAAACAAGCAAACTGGCATTGCTAAGTGTTTAGCTCTTAAAAGCCATTAGTTTAGTTTCTATTCATGAATAATTAAGAAAAAAATAAATGTATTATAATGTTAAAATGCATTATTGGGATGATTTGTGGAGCAAATAAAGCCAGCAAACTTTGTACTGATAAATGCACACGAAACAAAATATAAAAAATCTGCTGCATGTTAAAATAGTGTTTTAAATAGTGTGACTTCAGCTGTAGCCGTGTTTTACGAGTAATAAAAATATATAGATTGAGGGGATTTGTTTAAACAAAGCACAACTGCACAAAACAGTGCATATGTTTGAAAGATTGCGTGTTTTTTTGTCCCGTATGCACACAGAGGTTGAAAAATCATTACAACAAAAAAGCCTGAGATTCATGTTTGGCTGCGTTAACTGTGAAGAAGCTTTGAGGAAAAAAACTCATATACCGTC
Source organism: Entomobrya muscorum (assembly GCA_034695405.1). Classification (NCBI taxonomy): domain Eukaryota; kingdom Metazoa; phylum Arthropoda; class Collembola; order Entomobryomorpha; family Entomobryidae; genus Entomobrya; species Entomobrya muscorum. Next base: position 10,224 of record JAQIWO010001151.1, on the reverse strand, counting down.
CCGCATTAAATTTGAGGTGATTTGTAAACCAGAGTACCTAAAATATTTTCAGCAAATAAGTCAGTTTTGGAAAATAATCCTTTGAACTGTACTTAATTCATGTGGGAAGACTAAAGAAGGACAAGTCTTGGAGTTGTAGTCGAAGAATAAGGAAGCAACCGCTCCTGTGCTTCAGAAAAGTATTGACTGATAGCTTACAAAGTAACTCGCACTTATTTTCTTCAGTGTAATTTCGAGTACGTAAACTTACGGACCGCATTCGTCCACATTCACTGCCAGTGGATTACTGTTTGATGGATAGTTATCAAGAAACAAAGCATTAATGCTTTATTAAATTATTTGCGGAACAAACACATGTAAAGTGCATACATGTGTGTTGATTGTTGATTTAGTACTCTTCGGAGTACATATACTAAAAATCGATTGTTGATTTAGGTTTAAGAAAAAAAGTTGAATTAGTCTTAATTGGTTTGAAAAACTATAATATGCTACTTTCAAATAAATAACAAGTACATTTTTAAACAAGAAACCTTCAGCCAAATATACAACGAATAGTTAACAACACTTTTTAACAAATAAAGCTACAGTAGTAGTTATAATATTTAGTGATCATAGTATTTACATAAGACACAGTGATACATGATTTAGTTGTTTGTTGTTTCGCAAATTAGATGGTTTAAAATAAGCTATAGCAGAACCAAATTGGATTTACAAATACAATATGAAAATTAAAATGGCTATTATTTGCGTGTTTTGTGACAAAAGTTTCCCCAAACGTTCTGACCTTACGAGGCACATAAGGTGTCATACCAAGGAAAAACCCTTCTATTGTGATATGTGTAATCAATCGTTTGCCAGAACCTCAAATCTTAAAACTCCCCAAAAGATACACATGGGAATTAAAGTTCATGTTTGTGAGCTTTGCGACAAGCGATTTGTTACTCCAGGTGAACTGCAATACCACATTAATATCCATACTGGCGAAAAACCTTTTAAGTGCGACATTTGTCGGAAGTCGTTTGTTACATCTTCAGAGTTACTTAAACACAAAAGAATCCACTCAAACAGAGAAAGATTGTGGAAATGTGACATCTGCGAGAAAGCTTACATGAGTAGAAATGCCCTCTGGCAGCACGTGAAGACCCACGATGGAGAAAAGAAATTTCAGTGCGGACACTGCCCCAAAAGATTTCAAACCAAACGAGATATGATTCGACACGAGTGAACGCACACAGGAGAAAAGCCTTACAAGTGCGACATGTGTGAATCTAAGTTTACACAGGATAGAAATCTAAAACAACACAAACTGAGGCATCATTCTCTACGCCAGAGGTTGTTTCAGTGTGACCAATGTCCAAAGAAATTTTACACTCCACCGGAGCTAATGGGACATCAACGTCGGCTTCATGCTGAAGAGGCAACGTGGTCTTTTAAATGCGAGATCTGTGAAAAAACATTCTGTTTCACTGCTGACTTAGAATCACACATGAGAACACACACAGGAGAAAAGCCATACAAGTGCACTCATTGCCAGAAATGTTTTTCGAGGACAGTTCAGATGCGTCGCCATGTAGCTAAAGTTCACAACGAGAAAAGAATTGAGGCGAGTAAGGACTGAAGACATATATTGCATAGGTTAGAAGATTCATTTAATAAATTTTATTTAAGATGCAGCAAAAATAACGACAGCAGATTTGGAATACTTTATTTGTTTGCAATGATTCTTATCTTTATACTTTCGTTTTTAATTTATATTTCCTTTAATTTGCCCCGATGTTTATTTGATACATTCGGTTATATTTTTAAAATTAGAACTTGACGTACGTCTTGGTGGTTTCTGTTCATTTTATGTCAAACTTAAAATCATTACTGACAAATTTTAATGAACAAAAACTTAAGATTGTATAGTATAGTTTTTATTTGTGAGCTTAATAGTGTAATGATACCGTCAGCAATAATAATATTTATGTATATTTAAATATTACATTTATATTCCTCCCAAGATTTAACTTGTTTAAAAAACAAAGTTATACACCTGTCTTTGCGTTTTACGGTTGAATCCCTCTGTTTGTTAAGTTACAAAATTCTGTTTAAATGGTTCCATTTTTTAATAAATATATTGACTCATGTATTTAAATGTTATATTTATGTTATTAGAATATATTGTTGTCAATTGTTTAACATTTCTTACGTAAATATTTCTTACTTAATAAATCAGAGTTAATTTTAAACTGATCTAATTGTTGAAAGACAGCCATGCGCTGAGTATATAAAAGCTCAGTCCTTCAAATTTGACAGTAAAATTTGTATTTTTTAACGCTATTTTTGTAAAATAAAATCTATGGGGGTTTTCTTGTGAGAACATAAAATGCATCATATACTGGTTGGTTATCGTAAAAATTTGAAAGGGCGTGTCAATAAACATAATATTTTTTGACAGGTTTATCTTTCCAGGAAGGTTAACAGGTATACTACTAATTTCAACAAACTTTTGACAGGTCATATTTTGAAGGAAATCACGTGGCGTGATGTGTTTTGAAGAAGGGCTGTGAATTGCATATTTTTACGTAACAGTTTAGGTAGGAAAACCACTTGTATGCATTTTTATATTAAACACAGTCAGGATAGATGATGAGACGAGTGTTTGTTCCATAAAGGATACTGTATGTCAAAACAAATGAGATAATGCATGTAGTAGAAAGGACGCGTATTTCAAGTCACACACATATATGGCCAGAGAGCAAAAAATGGTCTTGAAATAAAAATAAATTCTTAGCAAACTTTCTGGGTATCTGCAATCATGTAAAATATCAATTGGACACTAATTCATTAGCTCAACATAACTGTCTCCGTTCGTCCCCAACAATTCCTTTCTGTTGTCCCTTTTCACAAAATTAAAGTACACCAAAAAATGCTTCCTCTGATTCCAATCTATTCTTTCTCCCATTTTAAGCTAGCGCAAAGTGTAATTATTTCCAGGTAGGATATGCCTTGCTATGGCATAAAACTTGTCGAGTATTTTTACTGTGTGGATAGCTTCTGCATGAAAATAGCTTTAGCGTAGAGTAGATTTATAGATACGTTAAAATGCATGTGTAGTAGTGAGCCGAAGTACCTTACCCGATTATTCCGTTGTTTCCATTCATGTGTTGATTTATACATACCAAAGAGTTCTATTGCGTCTTATATTTGTATTTTTGCTTCAACGAGAGTACCTAAAATATTCAAGCCAATACACACAGCCAACAAAAGTGTCAGTGTTAAAGCTGAGTTCAATACATGAACATGTAAGTGTTCTTGCACCTGAGAAACTTAATGGAGGACAAAGTCCTATAAAGTTTCCATTATTGAAAAAAAAATTATTAGTTTTGCTCAACCAAACATGAAACAACTATTACTTTGAAAAACACCTACGTCCTACAGAAATAAAATTGTTTCTTCTGTTTAGTAAAAATTGGACTACAAAATCAAACCAGAGCACTGTGTATCTCTTTTCCATAGAATATTTAAGCATGGCTAAATCTTTATAAAAAAAAGGTTGTTGACTGTATCACAAATGTATTCAGCTATTTGTGTAACAACTACATTTGAAGTTTTAAAGTGTGAAACATGCAGAAAAATGTAAGACGGACAAAAGTTATATTTTTTCCTACAAGTAATGCAAATTGATAAAATCTTTAGATTAAAAAGAGAAATGCATTGCTTAGCTGATTAAATAATATATTGAATACATTGTATTATGCAGTAAAACATAATCAATAAATCAAAATGGTATGCATTTGCGTATTTTGTGACAAGAGCTGCTCTAAGCAATCGATTCTAGAAATTCACTTACGAAGTCACACTAAGGAAAAACCCTGGAATTGTGGCTTTTGCGGCCAATCGTTTTCTCAATTTTCGTCTCTAAACATTCATCAAAAAGTGCACCTGGGAATTAAAGCCCATATTTGTGAGCTTTGTGACAAGCGATTTGTTACTTTAAAGAATCTGCAAGGTCACATAAGTACTCATACCGGCGAAAAACCGTACAAGTGTGACATTTGTCAAAAGTCCTTTGGTAGAAATTCCGATTTATTAGTCCACAAAGGAATACACACAAACCGAGAAAGATTGTTCCATTGCAGCTTCTGTGACAAAAAATTCTACAGTAAAAGCGATCTAAAAAAACATACAATGACTCACACAGGAGAAAAACAGTTTAAATGCAGACATTGTGTCAAAATATTTCTTACCAAGCATGATATGACACGGCATGAGAGAACGCACACAGGAGAAAAGCCATACAAGTGCGACATTTGCAATAAATGCTTCAGTCGACAGTCACATTTGAAACGCCACCAGCTAGTTCATTCCGGAGAAAAGCGCTATAAGTGTGACATCTGTGATTCCAAATTTACTAGGGCTGGAAATCTCAAAGTCCACAAACATATACATCATTCTGAAAGTCAGAGATCCTCCAGTGCGGCAAATGCCCAAAGAAGTTTTGGACCCAACCAGACCTGATGTTACATGTAGGTCGGCTTCATTCTGGAGAAGCCGCGCGACCATTTCGATGTGAGATCTGTGAAAAAAACAGTTTTTTCCAACCATGAACTAGGAAAACACATGAGAACTCATACAGGTGAAAAGCCATACAAATGCAGTCACTGTCAGAAATCGTTTTCCCAGAATCGTACCATGCGTCGCCACGAAGCTAAAGTTCACACATAAAAAAAAACTGTAACCGATAAAGATTGAAGACAGACAGCGTTTATCAAAACAATGTTGGTCACCAGCAATCAAATATTGGAAAATTAAGAAAAATATGCCCAATTTATTTGTTTGGTTTTAATTTTGTAGATGCAAATGTTTTATTTTTAAAGTATAGTGGTTTACATAAATTAGCGAATAATTGTAAATAAATATTGAATCCGTTTAAGATGACAGTGTTTGAAATTTAAGTTAGTTTATGAATATGATAAGAAATATTCTTTGAAAAATTTCTTGTTTTATGTCGGGTTTCCAGTTTAAATCTCTAACAATTTTTGAGTGAAGATTTAAACAAACTTTTTTCCTGACATCGTGACATCCGATAATATTGGAAGTTAGAAATCTTTTGATAGAAAGAATTTAGTATTCTGTCTATATGTCTTAATATTTTGGGTAATTACGTACGAATTTTTAAAAACTTATTTGGAAGTTGAAAAAAACTTCTTCCTTTCTGTATAATTTTTGGGAGCATGAAGGTGTTAAAACAGGAAATAAAATTAATTTATTGCGATAAATTGTGTTTCAAATCATAAGTGAGAAACATTGGCTACTTTAAACGATTTTTTTATACTATGCATATTTTTATTTTAAGAGAGCGAGTATTTGTCAGATTCCGTAATGATATTCACATGTTGTAGTAAAGATTCGAGCAATATTTCGAACAAATTTGTTTCGGGCTGTGGAGTACACATATTCTTCCCTGCATAAGGTTTGCTTCCAACAAAAAAGTACCTTAAAATGTTTTAAGCAATGTATTGTTTTGAAAATAATCTATTTGGCCGTATATTATTCATTGAAAAAGTCTTCAGGCATTCTTTATAATTAACTTAAGATGTTAAAGATCAATTTATATAGCTTAAAAGTATTAGTTGCCGATGCATGAAGATACATATGCCATTTCTATCTCATTTGGTGCTTAAGCAATGTATTTATCTTTTTATTTGTGCATGAAAAAAAGTGAATTCTTGTAAAATTTTAAAAACATAGGCTGAAACATAAACTATATTTTTGGGTTTACGCCTTATATGTTTAAGTCCCGTTTTAATGTGTGCTTATCAATAATATGGAGAAGTTAAGAACAAAATATTTAATATTCATTAAGTAATATTAATTACTTTACACGAATTATGCGTAAAATGATACAATAAAAATTTAGAGGTTTATACTATTGGATTTTGTTCAATTTTCGGCATACTTTTAAACTTTAGAATAATACAAAAAAATTATTACGCTTTTGTGTGTTTGGAATAACTTTGACTTTCCTGAGCAAAATCATGAGAATTTAAATTGCTATTGGCGTTAAAAAAATACGGTTCCAGTAGAGTTTGATTGTTTTTTAAGGAAACGAATATTTGTAAAATTTGTGTCGTTGTAAAATATTTGACATCACATCACATTGCTTTAGCCCTTACTCCATATGTTTCAATACGCATAGTATAATACACGTACGTACGCGTTTTGGTACTTGTATTTTAAATACCTCAAGTTCACGATTATTTAAACAATTATTTGACGACCTCTTTTTTTCGCTTTCGACAATTTAATAAGCTAGAGAGTTTCTCCATAGCAGAAAAATATATCGCCTTAGCTGTCAAATAAGGCTGTACAGATGAATATTTATACCATTTTAAGAGCCATGCTACAGAAAAACCAATATTCATGGCGTTTTATGGTCTGTGTGACTTTGAAAATCAAAAACTTTTTCTCCTTTCACACAACAAGCCAATTGTTCATACAAAGTAGATCCAGTAAAGGATGCCCAAAAACAAGTGTGATGTCGCTGCGTGAGTTAAAAATAGAGTTGAGGAGTATGATATTCGGTGATAAGTTGCAAATTGTTTGTTTAGAGTATGTACAACAAGATAACGATTTGGCAACAGTGGAGAGGTAAAACATTTTATTTAAATTTCAATAAGCGCAGATAATACAAAATATCCAAGGTTTTTGCTGTTTTTGGAATGGCGAATCTCATGTCTCAAATATCACACTAGAAAGTTTATATTCCGAGATAGACAATATGGTGTAATGTTAAAGTTGAGAAAATGATTTTTTGGAAAATTATTCAAACCATGGGAAAAGTGTAATTTAAATATATATCTCGCTGTAAAAGCCTCTTCCTTTTTTTAATGTAAATAAATTGCTCGTGTTAGATGCAACACAACTATTTGTAATAAACAGAATTTCAATATGGACGGTATGGCGTTATTTGTGAATGATTCAATTTGACAAAGAAACAAATATTAAAACATTTTGCGCTATACCTGAAACTTTTACTAATTGAATTGTATTGTATCATTTTATTTTGAATCTCCCTCATCCCCCAAATTGACTTCTCCTTATATATACAAAACCTAGATTACGATTAAAAATACATTTCATTAAATACAAATCGACACACAACTTACAATCGCAGATTATAAATAGTTATATGCCAACCTGTTAATTAGAATTTAAATCTACGATAAGTATAAATTATTTTAAATAGAACCTTCAAAGCGCTGAACTCAGCACAACCATTTTCACTGTACATTGACAGCTCAAAATATCGCTCTAACACCCTGAACCACCACACATCCAAGTAATTTATATAATTTCGAACCTCATCTTATTATTGATTCTGTGTTCCCGACTTGAGCATCTCCCACTGGCAACGAGTGAAACGTCTCTCCGGCACATTAACACCTACTCTGCATTCAACAGTTTTCAATTTTGGAAAGAGGCTCCAGATATTGGATTCAAGCATCTTCTCTGAATACCCAATAAATTGAATCTGCTGGTGTGCAACGGCAGAAGCCAACAGCTCACTCTTCAGTTGCTCTTTTTCAACGTCCGCCAAGCTTATATTAATCCATAATTTCTTGAGCGAGTTCTTCATCGACAAAATAAAGTCCAGAGAACACAAGTGATACATTACCACGCTTAACTTCTTTACCCGGGGAAGTTGAAGCCGCAAGACATGACAATCCCTCAGGATATCATTCCCTTCCTCGACACTAAAATGCTTCTCCCTAGGCATGTACAAGGTGAGGTTTGTGAGAGTTTCTGTCCACGCCTTATTCTCGAGCACGCGAAAAACAATTGACCATTTGATAAACAGTGACTGGTTCACAGTAAAATCCAAAGTCAGGTTTTCCAGAGGCCAGCTGACTTGTTCCAGCATTTTAAAAATTAGCTTACAGCAACAGGATGCGACAAATTTTTTAAGCCTGAGTGACGAAAACGACTACAGCTTATGGTGGTATCCCTCAATTATTTTTTGAGGCATGTGCAGCAGCGAAAGCTGACCGTTGCTGCGAATCAACTCATTAAATATTGGAGACCAAGATTTAGGCCACTTAGAAAGGCTCACACGTGTCAAGCTTTTAATATTTGGAATGGGATACTGGTCGATTTTTCTTTGGAGTTTGGCGTCTGCCCCATCTGACTCTAAATCTTCAGCTGCGCTATGAACAAGCTTCGTTAATTTCGGCATCAGCGTAAGAGATTTTCTCAATGCAAAGTACTGCTGGGCTCGGTTTTTATACAGGCATGGTGAATTCTGAGTGACCGAAAAGCCTAAAACATGCTTTCCGTACGTTCGAAGTAGATGTCGACCATATCTCTCCTCTATGCGGTCTAGATACCACAGATGCACATAACCGCTCAGAAATGGAGACCTTGGAACTCCAAGCACATTGGCGTGGGTTTGAGAAAAATGCAGATGGAATTGCCAAATTTCTTCCTCGTAAGTGAAGAAATCAGCCGCCCATTGAACTTCGCAACTTCTCTCATTAAGTAATTTTGTTTGACAGTATTGACAGAACCGATCGACTCCCCAACACCAAAGTGAACACACTAGCCGAAGGTTCAGGACCCCAGAGTACCATTTTTTCGTCGCGCCCGGCCACATAACGTGCACTGTTGACCACTGACTACTTCAGGTAGTTGATCATCCTCATATTCTTCAACTGACGCCTCAACTGACTCCTCATCTGATGAATCCTCTGACTCCACATCTGACGCTTCCCCCAATGCCTCATCTGATGCCTCGCTGGACTCGTCAGACACCTCATCTGACTCTTCACCTGATGCCTCCCCTGACTCTTCACCTGACTCCTCTTCTGATGCCTCCCCTGGCTCTTCATTTGACTCCATATCAGGCCCTTCCTCAAACATAAAGTCCTGCTTCATGCTCTCCAAAAGCCTTTCACCGATTATCCTTAGAACCTTTGGGAACAGAAAGACAACTCGCCTCTCATCCAGCAAATATCGGAAGAAAGGGGAGGCATTAGACAAGCCCTTAAGATCCTTCGGCTCCCTCAGCTGCTCCAAAACGATGTCCCGAACCTGACAAAAACGGGAACGGTAGTTTATTGCAATATTTAATTATTTCATCAGATGTTTCAGTGACGGGTATAATATTATCCAGGTTCGCTTCGAGCATTAAATTTAGGTGTTCATTAGGACTCACCTCCTCCGGAAAAATATTCAACAGATGAATGGTCTCCCGGTGGAAATGGGCACCCCCTGCCTCCTCCTCGTCAAGCCGAGTGGAAGCTCCTGCAAGAGTCTCCAAAATCCCTGATGATAATTCAGCTGACAAGGAATCATCACCATATGAATGTCCTTCATTCTGCATCATCATCGTTCTCTTTTTATGCCCATAACCTCCATCGCCACCATCCCCAGTAGCCCCTTCATTCTCTCTCTTTCGCTTGGCATTAGACCTCGTCATGATGATCACCTTCCCCCTGAGGACGTCTGAAAACTGAAAAACAACCGACATGTCAAGTATTCCAATCCGAATTAAAAAACATCAGCCTTTTGTAATTGTAATGTTGCCTTGAAAATTCTAAAGCTTAGATTACTATTGTCCAAACACATCGTCACTCACCACTTCTGTAAGTTCTAATTTGGATTCCGATGACACCTTCAATTCCGCAATGTTTAAATAATTTGTCGTGCTGGCTAATCCTGTCTAAGCACAACTCCTGTGTTGACACTTGACACCTGTGTTCTTTCTTACTCTAATACGTTTTGAACATCCAGCATCAACTAAAACTTAACTAAAATCTTTTAGTTGAAATAAAAACTTTTAAGCGAAGAGAAAAAAATTAAATGACTTGTAGTCTTGCTGTCTTCGAGACAAGAATAAAATGCGGAATAATGATGAGGGGAATACTTCGTCGCGTAAACCAAAATAATATGCTTTTGTAAACATTCAACACATGATGAAGATTATCTCAGCCTTAGCTTTTGTTCCATTTTCTAGCCCGCCTTGTCTCCTTGAGATTAACAAAACAAACAAGCTGACTCTAACAGGGCTACGATACGAGACATAAACAAGGATTGTACGAGAATGAGAAGACTATGTAAACTGCTGGCCTTGATGTTTCGTTTTTAATGCAACAGGATCGACAGCAGACCTGTTCGGCAACTCCGGCAACTGGCAACCTGGCAACTGGCAACTTTTAAAATGTCTGGCAACTGGCAACC
>JAQIWO010001150.1:0-10954 GCA_034695405.1 Entomobrya muscorum | reverse complement strand
CTACACCTTTAAAAAATTCGTAGTGAGTAAATAAAAACTTTAATAAACTTCCCACATCCCTATAAAGGTTATGGAAGCCTCAGTTCAGTCAGTACTCAAAAATTAATTTTGAATCGTGTAGGCAATTGCGGGATTCCTTTACACTTATTTGGTATGCAACTACATTTATCGGTATTACGATCCAAGTCAAAAAGACAGCTTTTCTGTTCCAGCTTACCTCATAATAAAGCGTTATTTCTATCGCTCTCATTCCATGGCTTTCTCCTTTTTCTCGTACCACTTAATGTTCATGCTAGGCCTATCTGTTCAAGATGTGGCTAGCACATTTAAGGTTGACATGGGAAAGATTAGAGAGAGCAATCTAATCAGAAAGGGTTTACGCCATTACGCATCAATAAAAGTGCTATCAACTTGCATCAGCCGCCTTTTCGGACTTCCAATATTACTTTTTTATCTGACATCGATTGCTTTCCTGGCGAAAATTCCGGATTCAGCGTTGTGGTCAAATGTTGGTCAGAAAATGGCTGTTATAGGTTTTGTTTCTATGAACCCATTGTTTTGGACAACTTGTGCTGAGCTACATGAGAAAGTTCGGGAGGCGATGCAAGAGTGGTTGTCTCAAGCTCAAGGTCAGGATAATGTGCCGATTGATTTGAGGATTAGATTGGTTGATGTACGAAATGAATGTTTAATGGATCCTGTGGGATTGTCGTGCAAATTCTTTCTAATCAGCTATAATTTGATTGGCTCGGTAATATTTACAAAATAATACTAGTTTTAAACAAATTATTTTACGTATATTTTCTTTTTTAAACGATTTTTTTTTACTTTGTAGATGCTCGGACTAATCTTAACATATGCCATTATTGTATATCAGATGCAGGGTACTGTTTAATAATACATAAATGAACATACTTCTCATTCTCTTCGTTTATATTAAAAGTAACGCGTGCATAGCTGATTAATATTAATAAGTATAATTATATAACAGTGAAGAAGAAAAACACAGGATGCATTAACAGAATTGCAAATAGAAATTCGGTTTTATTTTACTGGGACATATAATAAATGAGAAAATATCTTCATTCTTTTCTTATTAATTTTCTATATAGCGAATACATTCTCAAATAAACCAAATAGGCGTAGGTAAAATGTAATTTGTAAATTACACATAAGTTAGATCTGTTCTTTCTTAGCAATCAATCAATTAAAAAGTAATTTGTCATCTGTTAATTTAATAGATTCGTTCTCTTATTGATTGGTTTGGAATAAGTATAAACACATGTATTGCTCCTCCGTTAAAATAATGAAACGAGTAAGCTCAGAGGATACGTAATTTGACAAGTTCCATTCTTCTAAGAGAGACACCAGTCATAAAAATGAAAAAAGTCTCGATGCTTCCGAGCTCCCTACTGACAGACACAGACCCACCACTGATTTTCCTAACCAGTAAGACTAAAAATCTAAGAATGGCAATGATTTTCCAGAAGAAGTCGTCAAAAAATGAAAGTCCGTATCTAATAGCTACTCTTAACATTGCCTCAATCTTTTGCTACGTTCCATTTAAAATTGCTTGGAATCGCACAGCAGAGGAGTATCAGGTCATCCCGGTTCATCTTATACAGAAAGTACAGACACCACTCGAACCTCAACTTTAAAATCAATGAACTTAACTTTTAAGTCATAATCAATATACCATCATTATTTTCAGGAATTCTAAATGCATTTTTTTCAACTTCTTATTGCAGTGTATTTGTGCATCATTTCATTTAATTTGTGATGCCCTTCTTTTAATTTTCGCCGTTCCCAACCTTTTCACCCAAACATTCTACACTCATGGTAGTTCCATTGATCTGTCTGCACTACTCACCACATTAACAGGAATTGAATCTCTAAGCTTGAATGTATCGATACAGCGGATTTTATGGTCGGGACGTGGACAACAGGATTTGCTAAAAATTATTCAGCGTGTTCAGTTGTCACTTCCAAACTTGACACACTACTCCCTCAAAAAATCCATTGTGAGTACTTATATAAGCATGATGATAGCAAAGCAACTCAATTTTGAACGCCTTGTGTATTTTGGTAAACTAAAAAAACTAAAAACTAGAAGTCATAAATACATATTCGTGGTTCATCATAGGCAATCGCAGGATTCCTTTACACTTACTTGACATGCAACTTTATTTATCGATATTTCGACCCTATTCACCAGAACAATTATTCGGATCCAGTATATTTCATAATAGCCCGTCATTTCTATTGCTTTCATCCCATAGCTTTCTCTTATTTCTCTTACCACTTAATTAGCATCTTAGGCCTGTCAATTCAGGAGGCTTCCAAGGAATTTCAAACTGAGATGGGAAAGATCAGAGAGAACAACCTAATCAAGGAGGGTCTAAGCCAATATATATCAATTAAACAATTAATAAAATCCATCAGCCGGCTTTTCGGGGATTCAATCTTACTTTTCTACTTGATTTCTGTTGCTTTCTTGGCAAAACTTCCAGATCCAGCGTTGTGGTCAAATATGGGACAGACAACGGCTGTTGTGGTTTTTGTTTCTATGAATTCATTGTTCTGGATAACATGTGCTGCGCTGCAACAAAACGTTCGGGAGACGATGCAAGAGTGGTTGATTCATCTCCAAGGTCAGGATGACGTGCCTATTGATTTGAGAATTAGATTGGCAGATGTACGAAATGATTGTTTGATGGATCCTGTGGGAGTGTCGTGCAAGTTCTTTTCGATTAGCTATAGCTTCATTGGCTCGGTAAAATGGACAAAAATTAAGATTATTTTTGATTATTTTGAAATATCTTTTCAAACTTTCTTTCATTTTTTTCATTTTGATTTTATAGATGTTGGGGCTTGTATTAACGTATGCCATTGTTGTATATCAGATGCAGGGCTCTTTTTGAACCAACATTGAATATGACTATTGGTTCATTTACTTGATGGTGTTAAAATTTCAATAAGCTTAGAATACTTTTGACTTTTATTGTTTCAAGATGAGACTTTACTTACTTTCGAAATCTCGAAACAATTAAAACTATTCCTGTGTTTTCCATAAAATAATTTTATTATCTGGAAAAACAGACTGCATCTCATATGACCTTTTAGGATTTTGGTGGTCAATTTAGTTATTTATAATGTTTGCATATAAATAAGTACGTGAAAATGAAAATAATATTGTTATTGTTTGCAAGTAGTGTATATAGAAGTAGGCTCAGTGCTCATACCTGGAAATGAATCAAGTGTAAAGAGAACTTAATTTGATTTATTATGAATTTATCTGCGACGGGAAATGCATGAGGGGATGATGGCAAATCCCATGGTAAATACTGCTAGAGCTGCTTTCACTTTGTCGTCATAAATAATTACTATCGTACACTCCCAAAATTGGGAATCAATGACAAATTGACGAACGATAACTTTATAAGTTTCACATGATATTACATTTTTCTACGCCGACGATTCTCGCGGTCACGCCGGTCATCTCACACACTCTCACATATTATTGGTTGTTTTCATTTGGGAACCACCAATTTTGGGATGTCTTAATCTGTTTGAATTTGGCTTTTTCTAATCATTGTTTTTGTTTTGGGCTTTAGAACCTTTATCAAACATTGTAATACACGTGCAATAAAAAAATATTACAAGAGCGGAGAATCTACATATTTTGTACGTCAGCAAACAAGCAAATTCCCACTAATCCTATCTTATTTCCGCCATTATAGAACGGTTTCACCATTAAGCCAGAAAAAAAACAATCCGTCAATATTTCTTTTACAATGTGTATTTGTTACCTAATTAGCAGGAATAAAAGAGAATAAGAGCTCGTGAGAATAATGAGCAACAAAATAGTAAGAAAAGAGGCTTCCACCAGTTCTAACAGTGCGAGTTCCACGAGTGCAGATAGACATTTCTGTTTGTATTAATATTTATTTAGCAGTGCTATATTATTTTGTGTAGTATTTAGGAAAAATTCATTCCATTTATTGATGCAATAAACGAGGGTTATCTTCTTCTTTTGAAATATTTTCCTCCTTTCGACACTTACATAAGTTCTATTTACCCGGTTGTCGAAATTTAATGAATTTCCCCATTCTTATTTCTGATACTGTCTTCAATATTCCTTGGAAGACACCAATCGACATGGAGAACTCGACCGGAGAAGAGATTCCACCACGGACACCTTGGACTCACAAATTATCGAATTTGTTCTGCAACAAACTGTTTGCAATCAAGAAAGATGAGCAGCCAACTTGTGAAATTTATTTGAAAGCTCTAATTCACATTCTTGGACATCTTCAACTTGTACCATTTAGAGTGGTCCTAGAAGAAAACGATGGTTACCACGGAAAACGTTATGTTGTGCGATCAAGATACTTTCTTTCAAAAATTACCTGTATGTTTATTCAGTTTGGAGGTGTTATCACCGGATTTTGGAATGCTTACGAGGTAACCAATGTCGAAGGTATTTGCGCAATCGTTCTATCAATATGCTCGTTTGTCAGTGAATTTGGCATCTCCATTTTGACATGGCATTTGTTTTGGAATCGGAGGCATCTTGTGGTCGACATTTTGAATGCTTTTGGAAAGTACACGATCCCAGGAGTCATCAGTGCATTTTGGAAAGTGAAAATAGTCATGGCTGTGCTGACAGTTGTTAGCATAGCTTTCATTCAAGGATATGTTTCCATTTTCCAAGCTCACGTTATCGATATTATTGCTGGGGGAACTGTAGAAATTGTTAAGGAACTGATTACATGGATGTTTCCAGAGTGTATGGACGGACAAAACGAGAAAGCATTTGGTATTTTCTATGACATTTTGTCAGTTTGGTTTTATTTTGCGTTGCGACTTACTTTTTTATTCGAAATGAAAATTATTGTGATGCTCGTCTATACCCTGAACTTGGTGGGAAACAACTTTGTCGCTGTAGTGAAGGATACCACATCAATTGATAAGGTAGGTATTTAATAAAACCATTATTTTTAGAATTTAAAAAATGGATAAAATATTAAATTAATTGTCTTCATGGGTCCATGTTACTTATATTATCTGGCTCTTTAGATCATTTATCATCTAGATAACTTGAAAGCTCTCAACACGAAAATTACGAGTTTCAGCGGAAACATTTGCTTTCTACTTTTTATTTTGGCTATTACCAACTATGCCGTGATGCCTGCATTTCTACGATCGAATTCTATCAGTTGGAGTAAGTACTGGTATAAAGTTATCACCTTGGTGGTCCATGCATTTACCTGGATTAGCGCGGGTGAATTTCACAGAAAGGTAGGCAATAAAGACAGCAAAATAAAATGCTACTTTCGAACTAATATATCCGCCAAAAAATTAAACATTCGTATTTATTATCATTCCCTTTTATATGTGTAAGGTTCAAATGAGCCTCCGGCTATGGATCAGAAAGAGAAAGTTGGACGACAACTTAACACAAATGGATTTTGCTAAGCTGAATCTTCTTGCCAATGAAATAGAAAATGATCCAGTGGGCATTGGCTGCTATCATTTTACAGTTAGTTACGGTCTTCTTACAACTGTAAGTCATGATAAATTGATAAAAGAATTTTCACGATAAAACATTGGGAAGGTATAAAATGCTCATGTAGGTTGTCATGTTAATATCAACATTTATTTTGTTACTCTGAATTTATATAGTTGCTCGGTATCCTGGTAACGTACACTGGTGTCGCCTTACAATCACAACCTTGACAGACTCCACAGCATTTTCGTGGATAAAGAACCTAGAATATTTTTCATTATCATTATTATTTTGCTATAATTCCAGTATCTAAGCATAAATTTTAAAAGAATTAGTTGATTCACGGTCGCCCATTGGGAATTACATAAATTAGTTGACTTTGTTCAAAGCACTTAAACTAATTGAAAAAATTTCAATTTTTATTGTATTTTCTTCTCTTTAAAACTAAAGTTAAGTTACGAAATAGCAATAAAACTATTTTGGAAGACGATAGTAGCTGAGCTATATAAAGAGTCCTTGCATAAAAAGATGTCATACTTTTCTGAAAATAAATCTAACAAGCCGAATTTAAAAACATTGGGTGGTTTTCCTATTTTAAACAATCTGATTTTGAGAAATACCGTTTTAGCAGAGGAGCCACCAATTTGTGCCATTTACTTGAAAACTCTGCTTAATCTTCTGTCACACTTACAGTTGGTCCCATTTCGAATCGAATGGGTGGGCAATGTAAGCGAAACAGGAGACTTTGTAATTTCTCCAGTTTCTCATGAACAACCAAAGGTTTACCGAATCCTCAAAAAACGTAATTTATGGTTAGTTCCATGCATCATAATTCAAGCAAGCTCTCTATTTTTTGGATCTTGGAATGCATATCTACTCATCAAACCTCAAGGCACCGCTTTACTGATCTTGTCTCTATTCAGCTTTGTCACGGAACTCAGCCTCACTTGGTTAACATTCCAAACATTTTGGTTCCGACAAGGACAAATCATAGATATCATCAACGCTCTGGTTCAATACCGACTTTCCAGACCTGCAAAATATTGGAAGCTGAAGGCCCACATTATCTGCAGCTTTGCAGTTTTTGTAAACGTATTTTTGGGATTTGCTTCCGTTCATCGCATGAAAGTTGTTCGGCTTATGGCGCTATCTATTAAGGAATGGTTGGATTGCAACATTTTCAAATGGATTCTAAATGATGGCATTCAATCGTCTTTTCCTCTGGCTCTTTATTATTTGCTTTGTACACTGGTGTACATATCCCTCGTTTTGGCTCTTACATTCGAGTTTACGGTAGCCATGATCGTAACATTTACTGTTTACACGGTTGCAAAAGAGTTTGACTTGGTCATAACCTCAGTGTCGTCAGTGGATACGGTTAGATGTGTATTTAACAATTTATTAATGTCGTATCGATCAAATGATTTTTGTCAACTTTTTTTTAAACACAGGTAATGTTCCACTTTGAAAAGCTGAAGGAATTAAATGACAAGGTTAACCGATTCTGGGGACATATTGGCGCTTTGTTGTTTACCCTAGTCATTTCCAACCACACAGTGACCCCTGCTTATCTCCGTGCGAGTTCGCCAAACGTAAACCTGACGAGTAAATATTGGTACAAGTTGATTACAATAACGGTATGTTTGGTAACTTGGAGCTTTGCCTGTGAATATTATAGAAAGGTGAGATACCTTCATCATAAGAGATTAATCAAGTTTTATGTTATTTTGGCGTGCATTAGTGTTATTTGAAAAACTGTCACGTGAATTCTTTAAAAGCAATAACTAATATTTCGTTTTTAATGCTTTCTATTATTCGCAATTAAGGTTCAAGTATCAATGCGTAAATGGATTAGAAAGAAGAAACTAACAAAGGAACCGCCCATAACCCAAATGGATCTATCTAAACTTAATCTTCTCGCTATGGAAATTGAAAATGATCCTGTGGGCATCTCCTGTCACCACTTTCTTGTGACTTACAACTTGCTGACTTCAGTAACCACAATATAATGAAAATTAAATAAGTCTTGCTAAAAATAACCTTATATGCAATTTATTACCAACAAACAACTTCAATTTATTCTGTTTTGACAGATTGCCGGACTCATGGTTACGTACACAATAGTTGCATTACAAGTTTAAATTAAACTAATGGTAAGTTAGTCTCTGTTTATCAATAACCATTCATCATAGTAGTCATCATCAATTATCGCATTTCCCAGATTACTCTACCTGATTATCCTTAGTTCCTGTAATGACGACAAAATACAGCTTTCTTATGATACACGTAACGTAATAATATTTTTTCAATGGTATGCTACGCTGCTATTTCATTTATCACTGCTATAACTTATGTGATATATTTGTAAATCAAGTATAACTAATAAAAGTAATAATGAACATGCATTTTTGCGTTACTGCTGCTATAAAATTGAAACTTTCCAATCGATTGAAATGGGAACATGAAAGTGCATTGTCAAGAGTACGAAATAGATGCATGCGTCCGTGTCAATAAAATACAGATTTGACAAATACAAGATCAAAGATGCTAATTTTTAATACTAATTTATCATGCACGAATCATCTTTTTACACAAAATTAATATGCATTGGCTGTTTCGTTATTACAGGCATTTTGTGGGAATCATTTCATGTCTGCTTTGAGTAAATATCAAAGAAGAGAATAGAGTAGGCGATGATAATCCCGAGCATCTAAAAAATGAAATTTAATGAAAAAGCAAACGTAATTGAATTTAACTATTATTTAAAACGATTGAAATCTTAAAGCCAGACAATCACATTTAATTAACCGAGACCCAATACTTACGGAACCAAAAAACGTGTACGTCACGGTGAAAAACACACACGAAATTCCAATCGGTTCCGAGTCCATCTCATTTGCAAGCGCAAGCAGCCGGATTCTCTGCTCAAGTGTGATGGAAAAACCCTCCCCTTTAGTTTTCTGGAAATTGTAAATCCAGGTTTTGAATTCGGAGTTGATCTGCCTGTGGAGCTCGCAGGTTCCTAACCAGACCAAAGAGTTGGTGGAAAAGAATGCCACAAGGTTTAGATTTTTCAAGATCGCATTCGGTTTAAGGATTATTGAGGGCACGTTGACAAAATATAATATGTTGATGAGATAAAGTCCCAAAATCTGAGAACTTATCATATCATTTGCTTTTTTGAACAAAATTTTGACATCCTCATGGGCTTGAAATATCTAGAGTGACACGTTTGAATTAATTTGTAACTATTGAAATTAATTTCTTTAAAAGTTATTCTGAATTCAATGGAAATGGAACCTACATCATCTAAATTCAAACTTGCATGAATGCTCCTCTTCAATTCTTTCCAGCACTGAGTTGTGGTGAGTAACGAGGACATCAGCATACCAAAACGGCTTTCTGAGAACACCCAGTAAAAAATTTGATGGAGATATACAAATTTAACTAGCAAAGAACTGGGCGTAAGTAGGTCAAAAAGTAGTGACTTGGAAACGGAAGCTGGTTCTTTATGATTTAGAGTCCATTTAAGTATTTGGAATAGTATAGGATGTCCAGTGGTAACAATTAGAATAATCCACACCTGAAAATTTAAGCGAAAATGTTTTTTTACTCAAGCAGGTTGAATTTTAAATAAAATTTTCATTTCATTACAAAAAGTTTATTAGCCGATGTAGATTTATTGTAACGTTGAACGGTTCCAATGAATTCCAAGACGCATGCTTTCCTTTTCCATAATGTATGAACCCACGCAAAGTTCATGCATGTAACGACAACAGTTTCGCCAATATCAAATACCGTGGTCAGCTCTACTTTCTTCTTGTAAATGTAAATTGTGTGTATGCTTTGAACTGCTCCTATGATCGAGATCAAAATAGCGGAAAGGTGAAGCCATCCACAGATAATCTATTTAAACAAACATTTAGTTTCTTAGTTTAGAGTGAGCCTCTGAAATTTCCAGAAGCCAAGAGTGAATGTCTACCCGTTTAACGGAGGAAACTTTCAAACGCGGGATTTGAGCTGTTGCGTCCCATCCAATTGTGAATGGCTGAAAAAATAAATACTTTGATGTCAAATTAATGTACTGTTCAAAGCAGTCGACCTGGGGTGAAGTAAACTTTCTAATGAATGCGATAATATTAGGTTGATTCATTATTTGTCTCTTTGAATGCATGGGTAACGGTAACATAGCGACTACCTTATTCTTTGAACTATAACTATATGCAGGAGTTTAGTTTTTAAAATTGTGGTATAATTTTCGTGTAAGATTTTCATAGCTTTAATTTTTTCAATACATTTTTTACATTAGAGTTATTACAAAAATGGCCAGCAGAACCTATACATTTTATTCTACCTGTAAATATATCCCTATTGCTAACCCCTGACATTTCTTGAAAAAGCTGGTAACCTACGGGATGTGTAGGAAAGTGAGTAAATCAAGTGCCTAAGCATGCGATTTTGACCACGTAACGTACCTGGGTTTGTTTGTATGGCTTATTTGCTTTGATAACTTTAATGTTATTGCTTGGCTTAGCGTTTTTAGGCAATTTAAAATGATTAAAAGTTTGTACAAGAAAAAGATTGTATACTTCATGGAATACTTTTCATATTAGAAACCAATTTTTCAAGTTTCTTCTATCTAATTAATTTTTAGGTTAAGTTTTTGTTGAAATCATTTTAACTGAATTGTGTTTTGGGGTGGGTAAAAAAATAATAGTAGAATCGATTTGTTTTAAACCTGTAAAGCATAAAGTACTAGGAAGAACCCATGCCACATAGTTCCCTGAGACGTCCAAAAATGACATGGGTCAAATTCATATGCAATATTTAATTGTACGTATTCGAGTAGTTTAAAGTTGTAATTAGTACAAACTTGAGATGAAGATTCCGATTTTGATAGTAAAAAATAACAAAAACTATCATATATCACTAAAAATCATATAAAAGTTAATTTTTAAGGAAGGAATGACAAGGTTAACCGATTCTGGGGACATCGATTCTGCGTTTTATTGTTTACCCCAGCCGTTTCCAACCACACAGTTACCCTACCCCTGCTTATCTCCGTGCGAGTTCGCCAAATGTAAACCTGACGAGTAAATCTTGGTACAAGTTGATTACAATAACGGTATGTTTGGTAACTTGGAGCTTTGCCTGTGAATATTATAGAAAGGCGAGATCCCTTCATCATAAGAAATTAAACAAGTTTTATGTTGTTTTGGCATGCATTAGTGTAACTTGAAAAACTGTCCGGTGACTTCTTTAAAAACAACATTGCTCTGTTTTTAATTCTTTCCATTATTCGCAATTAAGGTTCAAGTCTCCATGCGTAAATGGATTAGAAAGCAGAAACTAACAAAGGAGAAAGGAACCACCCATTACCCAAATGGCTCTATCAAAACTTAATCTTCTCGGTATGGAAATTGAAAATGATCCCGTGATGTCCTG
>JAQIWO010001149.1:0-10956 GCA_034695405.1 Entomobrya muscorum | reverse complement strand
ATACTTAACAAATATTTGTACACCATGTGCCCAGTTTTACTCCCACTATTTCAAACAGCAGTCTATCATACATCATTTTGCAAAATGCAATAAAAATACTGCATACGTACACAAATCTTGCATTCTGGAGTAATCTTATTCCTCTTCAATGAAGTAAAATGCTGGTTCTGGAATGCGTTACACTTTAAAGAAATCATTCATTATTTTTCATTAAATATTAATGAGAAAGTCATTAAAGAAGCAATAAACCTACATCATCGACTCAATCTTTTTTTTAAACATTAACAAGCTCCACGCAAACAGAAAATGTTCCAAATGGGAGTAGCAGAGCAGTGTCTCAGAAGGTTTCAGTAGTTCTAACGGCATTAGCATATTATGACATTGATAATAATGGTGATGATGCTATTACAGGATAGATAGGAAGATTTGTATTCATGTGCACAGTAGCGTGTGTTTGCATTGTTAATAGAAAACTCTACGATGCATGATGTGTGGTAACGATGTTTTTGCGCACAAAAACGCCAAATAAAATACTACAACCATACAGAATAAATGCTTAAAAACATCAACAGAAACCAAAAAATGATGCAAATATTAAATTCAATGCAAATCATATTCTTCACGAACATGAGATTGTAACAAATTATAGTTATAAATTATTGGGAAGTTAAGAAATAGACATTGAAATTAGTAAAACAGTTGTATTTGGCTAAAAGTTTACTTTTAAAGAATGCGTTGCAGTTTAGACTTGAAGAATAATCAGTAATCAAAGGTATCTGTAAATACAATGTGTGATAAAATCAATATTAAAAAGCATATTGCACTTTGTCGCTCGAGGAGTTGTGTGAGTGAAAAATCTTATATGTTGATTGGGTTAACTCTAAACTCCTTCAAAACAGTAGAGACAAGTATTTTTAGCAGTAATAAGATGTGATATTATTGTAATCATCAACAACTACCATGATCATACATAATAATAATAATATGCAAGTATGATACTTTCTCAACCAGAGGATGTGCACACATAGTAATATTTTTTGGCAAAGTGAAACATTTCAGAAAATAAATGAGCCAGGACACATGCTCCCACCTAAAGTTCGGGGAAAATACCAACAAACTATTCATCTATGGTTAAAAGAAATTCACCCTGAAACTAATATCTCTTCACGTCAGCAAAAGCTTAATATATATTATGTGTTGTATGAAAAAAGCTGAATGCATGTCGTCCTTACAACTTTTTCTCTCTGCGTAAATGCATCGAAGAATCGTTAACTATTTTCTTAGAGTAGTAATTTACGAATAAAAAAGTTGCATAATGAAATGAATGAAGGAAAATTGTGTTTTGGTGTAGGTATTTATGTGCATGTATGTATCTATACAATTCACTCTCTTCCTCCGTTTTCTCTTAACCCAAAGAAGGCACACAATATACTTTTAATACATATACAGATGATGATGATAAAAGTAAACGAAATATATATGGAACAAAGTTCTTTTCTCGGGTAACTCGGCACTTTACGGGTTACCTAATTCTTTGCTACAACTACTACTACTTTAGTAACACTACGCTGCTCTATAGCAAGTTGGGAAGAAAAAGATGGGAAGATACACCCATAAAAATACTTAAAGATTTTTTTTACCTTATTCAACTTTTACACTTCACTACCATCACTTTTACTACACCGGATGACTACTACAACTGTAAGTACAATCACTCCTTGTTGCCATTACGTTTGTTGCACTTGCACTTGTAGATCTACTTGTAAAGGTTCTCTACTGAAAAATGTTTCCTTTTTGCATGTGTTTTCTTAAATATATCGTTTTGAGAAAGAAGTAGAGTGCCGGTAAAAAAAACGTGCAAACGTGCCTTTGCTAGACATTGGATGAAACATGCATGTGCGGCAAACTTCTCTATATAAGATTGGCCCTGTGTCTCAACTTTGCTTCCTTCTCTGGCACAGGCATCAGCTTAAGCACTACTTGAGTCTGTAGTAATAGTTGTAAAGTTCTAAAAGTGAGTAGAACGAAGAGATAAAAATGTTATAGTATCTTTCCCATTTCATTTATAAGGTTCATCCATTTTGCAGTCAGCAGGGCCATTCACGAAAGGCTTTTGCGTATGATGATGTTGATGACGATGATGATTATATTACTCTTTTAGTTTTTATATAACAACTATGCACACATTAGCTCTTCTATTTACAGCAAGAATACGAACACGCGGCATGCATGACAGCTTTCTTGGAAAATTATACTATGAGTACTCCATTTTCCCATTAAAGATAAGGAAAAAAACGAAAATGAAAAAAAATGAAAAGCTTTCTTCAGCTCACTCACACTTCCAGCAACCCGTTTTCCTCTCATTCTCTTATGTACTTATGTGTAATATTATGATGCTCTGCTGACTTTTTGTATGTACAAGAAGACGAACGGAGAAGATAAAAAGCATCATAATATGCATAATAAAAATAACAGAAGACAGTTTCTAATGATTTCTGTCGAGTGAACGCATACAAATATCTATATCGATGAAAGAATTAATGAATTTTTCAGGTATATGAATCTTTTAGAATTACTGTTTGCTAGGGTGATAGTAGCAAAGAGAAATCATAAAATCGATACACAAACTTACGGAGAAAAAAAAATCTTGTAACGCAGCATGTCATTGACGGCGACCAAAGTGTGTTCATTTATGTTGTACAATTTCCCTCTTCTTGTGTATATCAACGAAACACATTGGAAATGTCTTGTTTTCCCTGTAAAAAGCTTTACCATTAAGATCGACACAAATAAAAAACCCAAGTAATGTGAGCATTACTTTAGATTTATCATTTCATTTATTCCTTCTTTTTCTCATATAATAGCAATATCTTGTTCATTTATTCGATTTTCCCTGGAAAAAAATCGGCCATCTATAACTGCGTACATATTTTGCCTGAATGTGCTTTCTTTTTTTATATTCTTTTTGCGGTATATAACAGGACGTGTGTGCTTCAATTTTCATGACTCATTCAATCTCTTCTTCTCTGCGTGTAGTGCGGCGGTGGAATGCATGCATCATAATAAGTAAGCACATAGTGCTCACTACAATTGTGGTGGTAGTGGTGTTGTGATATGATGAGAACACATAAGCACATGCATGGACACGTATGTGCGTCTTGTTTTTACTTATACGAAAATTTTGTACTGCTAAAAATCAGAAAAGGAAGACTGTATTTTTTATACCAAGTCAGGCCGTAAAAGTTATAGTGAGCAACGAACGCAAATGAATGTGTGCTTTGTGGCAGTTAGCAAACCCACTCAACAGAAGGAAGAAAAAAAGAACGGAAGAAGGAACGTGTAATTCATAAAATTGTAAAATATACTGTTTTTCAGACGAGAGCAGTTTCTCTGTTTGTACA
The DNA here is from genome assembly GCA_034695405.1 of Entomobrya muscorum. NCBI lineage: Eukaryota > Metazoa > Arthropoda > Collembola > Entomobryomorpha > Entomobryidae > Entomobrya > Entomobrya muscorum. The sequence goes on along the minus strand of JAQIWO010001149.1, from coordinate 7,555 downwards.
ACCCTAGTTGAAAAAATACATTTACTTACGCACACAACAGGACAGATAGAGAAACCCGTTGAGGAAATGTATTCACGATGCACGCACGCATCACACACATCATATTCATATTACGCTTATTTGCACTACTTTAATATTCAACAATCGTGATCATCGTTGTCGGCATCACTAGTAGTACCAGCAGAAGTAGCTTGTCGAACACCCCCTTCATCATGACAATTTCCAAAATTTGTGTTGTACGGCTCATTGAGGAAGGATGGAAAAAGTCTGCGTATCATACTCAACCAGTCATGCTTCCTTTGGCATGACTAGATATATTGTGTACAGATTTTTACATTATGCGTATGATAATGATAACGATGAAGAATATAATGGTAATGAGAAAGAGGAAGGAAAAACATGGCATAGTAATATTTATGTTTGAAGGCATTTATCAGGGGCGGGGTGAAACACCATTAAGGAGTATAAGAGTATTTTCACTGGTAGTATATTTTCAAACTAACAATGATGATAGAAATGTAGAAAAGTGAACTGGAAAAGAAACAAAATTAATATTATGTTAAGGGTCTCATGTCATGTTTTCCTGGGTAAAAGGCATCATTTTAATATGACCATGTTCCATTTTAACAGTAATTATTTTCACAGTATGCTATTTATTAAAGAAAACAGACACAGAGATCTACTTTATACGTTTGTTAAATTATTGCTTTGCTTGATTGAACACATTCATCTACAGTTTGAAGAAAATGTTATAAATAAATAATTTTATTACAAACAGGTGTACTCTCTATCAATTTAATTGACTTCTCACATGAAATTAAGCAAAGTTGATTCCCTATTTAAACAGCCAAATTTACTTGAATGATTTATGACAACTGAAAATATTAACCGATTCATCTTGAGTGGCATTACTAACAGAATTTAAGTATATGATTGTTTGACATGATCTTTCATTTTCATTCATTTATCAAAATGTTGCCTACAACCAGGCTTGACTGGAAACTAACGGAGAGAATAGTAAACCCGTAATAATATGTTATTTAATAACCATTTCATGTTTACTCTGGAAAGAAAATGCTGCTGCCAATCATTATTGAACCTATACAATGTACAGTTATTAAAGGTATATGCTCGTATATAACAGAATTTGCAGAAGGTAGCTCTCGTAAAAGAGTGCCCAAAAATATATTCCAAGTAGAATGTATTTTAGGGAAGGGACACAATTGAACAATTCAATTGGGCCCAGCCAAGTAAATTGAATGAATTTTGCAACTCCTTACCTTTAAACTTGAACTTTAAACTTTAAGTTAGCAATAAATTGGATAGAGATAAGCTTTTGATTGGAAAATCTTCAGAAACACATCACAATCAGAAGAGATTAATTTCGACCTCCAGAAAAGTGCGACAGCCCAACTGACAACACACATAAGTACATTCATAGTGCGTGCTCCAACTTCATAACTACAGCACTAACCAACTAATGGTACTTCTGCTGTGTACTTGTGGAGTTCATGTGAACCGGTACGTGCTGTTAATGTTGGCTCCGAGAAATCGAAGGAATACTATAGCCTTCGACCAGCTACCTGTTCGTATATATCTAGTTTTGTACTTAATAAAAATAATAATGATTGCTCATTTTGTACTGTATTCACATCCTGATTCCATCACTTACATGAGTATAGTTTCAAATTATGATTTTCTATTTTGATAGAATACTAGTTGCCACTATTTCGATTCAAAATGCGTTCCGAAATAACGATTACTAAAGATTATACGTTACCACCTAACGCAGTGTACTACAGTATGTAATTTGTATGGGCTTTGTTTGTTTACTTCTATGACTGGTGATACGATTATGATATTATTCCACTTACATTACCTATATATACTGGCTACTATTACTTTGACTTGATGTGTGTCAACACAATTAGACATTCGAATTCACTAATAACATTTTTGTGTCGCTCTACACCACTGAAGGTATTCGCGATACTATGATGAAGGTATAGGTGGAGTGGACGAGCATTTTTATCCAATCTACTACATTGGAAAAATTTACTCATTCCCAGCAAAACACCATTTACCTGACTTGTGCAAGTATTTCTCTGTACTTTATGTACAATTTTTATACTTGGTTCGTCTAAAAATGGACTTTTTGCGTGCACCACATGGCAAGGAAAATGTACACGGAATAGTGGAAGTAGCAATTTTCATGTTTCTGGTAATGATAAACATGCTAATGTGCAAAGCAGATATACATGGGCATTTTCGGGGTTTTAAGTTCATTACACAGGATACGTAAACAGGTACGCTTGATAGTCATGCCCAAAGCAGAAGGCCATCCAAAAAATATTCAGCTTTTTTGTATGTACTAAATTTTCGATGATATTTTCCACATGAACATTACTCGAGTGAATATAAATATGTAGGTATAAACATTTATTTGCCGTGCATCAGGTCTACCACCTTAATTTGGTTGATTGTTGTTAACTTTTATCATATGAGACAAAAAGTTTCGTGTGTGCGGGGAAGCGAGAGAGCACCAGAAAAAAAGCTTTGATAAAACACAACACAAATGAAACTTCAATGAAGTAAGCACATATTCAGCGCATTCAATTTTTACTCGTACTATTATAGTCCCTGATAAGAGTCATTACTACTACTAACACTAAGCATAGAGTAAACCACCATATCAATACTACTATTATGTAAAAGTATACGGAATATGTGTTTCCCTTATTTGATTGCACATAATAATATAAGTATACTCTCGGAATATTCTTACGCATACATACTCTCAGAACATTAATATATAGCATGATGTATTACTCCAAACACCAAACTCAAAATATGAATTTCACGAACATTCTCCCTAATGAACCTCTGTAAGCGAAGAAGAACTCTCGCCTATTTTTTCCCTCCTGAAATAAAAAACCAAACCTTACCGGAAAAGCAAATATACATTTTTGGAGATTAAGTACTATCAAATTGGTAAAATTCCACAACTATCATCAGAGCCACAGCAAAATCTCGCATTAGCTGGCTTAAATATTCTACCAATTTTTATACTTGCTATCATCATTGTCACCCAATATGAAATACATGTCAGGTAGTTTGACAGTCATGTTTTCTACGCATATTAATAACATTATGTTCTTTGTGGCTTCCACCTAAAGTTTTTAAGTCACACAATCAATACCATTAAATAGTCACACTGCACTGAACACACTGTGTGTTTCATGTGAGCGAGTTGTGACTAACGATAAATATGAACAAAAAAATACTAATTCCTTCATCGACTTAATGAATTTTTTACTTCATGCAGAAACCATAGGACAATGTGTGCGTACGTAAGAGAGAATGGAGAGAAAAACTGAGAAGAGGAAAACAACTATCATCATGATGATTAAAGTTATTACGACAGGTAATCATAATAACCAAGCATCGCTCGTCTTCTCTTTTATTCTTCTGTTCGATGAGTTTCTTTATTATGCTCCTTATCGTTTTGTTGACGGTTCGTGCTGGTGAATACACAAGCATAACTGATTAATGTGTGGTGTTTGTGTGTATGTACGTGAACGGTTACCCTAGACAGCCTGACTACTCACTTATCTTTGTGAGTACGACCTACATTATGCATGTAAATGTGCCTTTCAGAATTGTTGTCCGCTTCGCTCCTTCTCTCTCGTCTCTGGTTCTTGTCGGCTTGAAAAATATTATGCACACGTGTTCAGAAACCTCAAATAAGGGCTGGCAAGGATGTTGATAAAAGCGATTACTGTACCTGCCAGAGATGCACGTTTCAGAAGCCCTCCACTCGCACTCCCACTCAAATCGATTACTCCCCTTTACCCCTCACTCCACTCACCACTCGCAAGGTCAAAAATTTGCCCCTCCACTCGCACTCCACTCAAACAATTGATTAAAAAAACTCAACCACTCGCACCACTCATATGATACATAGTGCTTATAAATACACTACCAACAGACGTTGCAACTCAATTAAATCTTTCGATACCCCAGGAAACATTTATGTAAATGACAATGTCTGTCATTTAATATAAGGCAGGTGGGGAACAACATTGTTTACTACTTCACTCTGATTTTATTGAGCTACTTTAATAAAATAAATGCTGTGTTTTAAGAAAGGAAACCAATTAGAATACCTTCGCGAATCATAATATTCAAAACCATCACAATTATCTTTAAAATATCAAGGAAAAAGTAATCAAGCTAGCTTGTATTATAGTTAAATTTAAGAAATTACAATACTGCAGTATTTCAGGTTTCTAACCAAACTATTATAATTTTAGAAAATATAAAATATTGAAAATTTTCTTGTAACTTGTATGCTTGTAATTTGTCATAGTCATGGCATCAAAGTCTACAAAGAAGAAAGATCTTCACTAACTATAGCAGTTTAGGAAGGGAACCAACAATTTCGAAATCTCAACCACCAACGACCACAGCATGCAAATCCACAACTAATGCAACGCGCACGTCAAGCTAATTTTTTACTTTTATCATGCCCAGAAACAAGAATGAAGCGGCAATTATGAGCTACGAACCAGGTCCTGCCCTCTTGATGTCCAAGAATCAATTTAAATTTTACGCTAACGGAAAACCATATCCCAAATGGGTGGACTGGACACACCAGAAAAAGCTCCGAAGAAAAGATTGAATGACTAAAAACTTGTGATGAAATTACTATTGACCTGGAAATGTACAATTACAAAACAATGACAGGTGAGAAATCTCCCCATCAGTGAGAATATTTGTATTTGTAAAAGTAACAGTTAAATTAAATTATCATGCTAGCTTGATTTACAATGTTTGTGCAGAGGTAAAAGTTTAATTTGGATGTTTCTAGACTTTGTATGTTTAATACAGATTGGGACCTGCACCTATAGAGACTACATTGTTGATCCGTTTGCTGTTCTGAATGAAATAACTTCAACTTTGAAGCCACTGCTGGAGTCTCCAGCCATCCTAAAAATTGGCCATGATTTGACCATCGATTTCAAATAGCTTCAGAAGGATTTTTATGGTTGCAGCAATCGATACGCAGATAATGAACTACCTGCTGCATGGCGACCTGCAGATCGGATTTAAAAAATTTATTAGCAATTATCATCCCGAGTTGACTGCAATGCTGCCATCGCAAACGTTGTCCGACTGGAGACGTCGACTTGGCAAGGGAATGACTAAACAAGAAACTTACGCTACTAGCGACGTACACGTACTTTTACGTATTTACGATCAACCAGGGAGTGAGGTTATAAAAAATGCTAACGTCGAAAATTTTATTATCATTCCACATGTAAATCAAGCTAGCTTGATGTAATTTCTCGTTTTTTTCTTCTTGTAGATGCAAGCAATAGATGGTAACCATTTTCGTCAGGCTGTAAATGAGACAAAATTGATACAAAAGTTTCCAAAATACTATGAGAAGTAGATGAGCCTCCAAAGTTTACGAAATTGATGTATGAAGAATTGAGGTAGAAAACCGAAAACTGAAGAAAGAAGACGAAGAAACATTTGTTTCGTTAATGGAATGGCGACACCTGCTGGCTAAGATATTGAATGATAAGCCACATCTCCTAGTCAGTTCTGAAAAACTGTTAACGTTTTGTATAACAACTGAAACTTCGGTTAAACACATCAAAAACATTATGAAAGGAGTGGATGCACGGATTTGTGACCAGCGTTCAGTAAAAGCAATGCCAGCAGCCACGCTTCAAAAGTTACTTGATAGCAAAGGAGGTTATATTGTGGAGCTTCGAAATCTGCAGTGCCACAACTGTCTTTGTATTGGCCACGGACCTGTCTGAGCTTGCCCATTCCTAAGATAAAAGCAAACTATAAAGGTAGGTTTCAACGTCCAGAAAATGAGCAATTACGACGTGAGCAGCCATTAAGACGTAAGGCTTTAGTTTTGAAAGTTGGAGAACAAAAAGCGAACAAAATTATTGCAGCGAATCGGAAAACACAAATTAATTAACACAAATCAGTTTTCATTCGGATTATATACGTTTAATTTATGTAATGTAATAAGCACAAACATATTAAATCAAGCTAGCTTGATAGTTTAATTTAATTGATACTTTGTAAAGTGTATACATTTTTCATTTTAATATTATTCAAAACAAGCTAGCTGGTTATAATTTAATTTGATTGCTTTCCAGCAGAAACTACAGGTATCATTTGTTAAATGTAAAACTAACAGAACAGATGATTATATTGCTAGTAAAAGAACAAATTTAAGAAGAATTTGTAGGTAAAAGGTATTGAAGTACAAAAGTAAAGCTGAATTTCGTTTTTGTTGTTGTCTTCTAACTTCTGTAATTACTAAATTAGAGCTGCTGTAAGAAATAGTTTCCGATTTCAATAACTTTTAACCATTGACCTTAACGAAATGCTTCTTCAACACACACGCTTTGAAATTAGTCGCAAGATGCACGGCATGCATACATTTTTACGACTGCGTAAGCTGAAACATGTTCATTTTTTCTTGGATTTTTCCTAAAATATGAGAAAGACGGTTGGGAAGTTCTCATTTGATTTCCCCTCCACTCAGCCCTCCACTCGATGACTATTAAATTATGTCCACTCACTCTTTTCCACTCGTTTGCTCGTAGCCTACCTACCACTCACTCCCCTCACCACTCAACATCCTAAAATTGTGTGTCCCTCGCACCACTCAGGCCACTCCACTCCACTCGGCGAGTGGAGTGGATGCATCTCTGCTCCGAAGCCAATCCGACGGAAGTTGTCAACATTACGAATAGACGAGTATTCATCCTTGGGAAACCGTTTCCCCAAATGCTCTGCACCTTCTACGACAGGTGTTTGGCGGAACTGGCAGACGCGGACTTCCCAGAGGATTTGGAATTTCGAGAAGTGATCGCAAACGAGATGGCTTCTCTGGACATTTCAAACGAAGGGTGATGCGATGTTCGGGGAAGATGATAAATGGCCATTATGAATACAAGTGCTTTGATCAAAACAACAATCTAAATGATTTTTTATTCATTACAATTATTAACTATTCCATGAGCAGTCAATAAAATTCATTTAAAAGAAAGATTCACTCGAAACTGTTCCTCGGATTTAGTAAATTATAATTATTCAGTTTATGCTCCTTTTTATAAATTATCAGTCTAAAAACTCTATCTTCATGTGTTCACTCTAAATTTGGACATAAGATACATAGATCAGTGTGAGTGCAGCCAAATAAGAACACGGTACTACAGTCATATCCGCATCCCTTTAGATGGATAGATCCCTTTCACTCTTTTCACCCGAGACAAATGGAATGAAAAAGACGGCCGTCATGAACGAGAACACGGATATGAGCTATAAAATAATTTATTATTTACCAAAAGGGCATATTGTCCCGTTTCTCAGCAGGTAAATCCTTTTTTACGCCGACAGGTGATCGCAAACTGGGTTCAACGGCTGAGCTGATAATAAGCTCACAGGCGCAAGACAACGCCTTCTTATTTTCGGGAGTTTCTTTCGTATTTAGTTCAGCTCACAACGAAACATGTGCCGG
>JAQIWO010001148.1:0-10963 GCA_034695405.1 Entomobrya muscorum | reverse complement strand
CTGAGCGTGTTAGGGCGTAATAGCAGACAATGTAACGACTGAGCCTGTAAACCGCTTTATAATAAAACCCTATCTATCTATCTATCTAAACCTCAACTTTCCAAACATAGTAGCATTTTAAGACAACTCAAGAAAATTTAAGTTGGCCATGATAATAGTATAATTTGCATGTAATTCAATCTCTGGTAGTACTTTATGCTCTATTCTAGTCATTGTTTTTCGTCTGTCCGTCCGTCTATGATTTAGTGCAATTCCCGATGGATATAAATATTATGAAAACATTTATTTTTTACGACAAACCGTATACATCATATTTTCATTTAAATTTAGATGCAGCCAGGGTTTTCGAGTCCGTTTTTGTTTAATTCGTGCTCCGTAGGCCGTAACCATACACCCAAGATTTCTATCAAATCAAACATTTGCATCACTGAAATTCAACTTTTCTTACTTCAACGCCAAAAACGAAGTTTATGTAATTTAAAAATTGGAACACCAAGTTGATTTGTTTCGGTACACGAAGCCGATTTGCAGAAACATGAATGTATATTTTGGATACTGTGGCGAATGTTTTAAAAGGTATTCCAACAGTTATTTTGAAGATCACTTCTTTGCTGTGTCAATTACAGCAAAGAAGTTGCGCCTTTTTTTTGAAAATTTACCGTTTGTAGTGGTGATTACTTGCTCATAAAGGATGTTCTACAAAATGATTATATGATTATAATTGCAAACTTTTGACATTGTTCTCAAGGTTAAATACGAGTAAATTTTGGAATATTGTTATGCACCATAATATATGTATTGTTCAAAATATTTCTGGTTTTTAGTAAATTATTTTTTAATTGCATATTTTTTGTCATAAGTTGTTATACTCAATATCGGCTAGAAAATAGTATTTGGCTGAAGAAAATGTTACCATTTGAAATGAAAAAAAATGACGGCAGTATGTTTTTTAAGTTGCAAAAAGCTAAATATATGCATACGCAAGATGAACTAATGTTTTGGTTTGAGTAGTGTGATATTTATAGAAGCAATAATTACCTAATCAGTTTAGAATTTAAACTATTTACTAAAAGTATAAATAGCCAGTTGCTAAGACAAAATTTACCATAGTAACCTTTAATGCAGAATAGACTAACCAAGCGGGTTTCCAATAGAGCTTAAACACCGTCTGAAAGACATTTTGGAACGGATATTGACCCTAACAAAATAACGGCAAGAACATGAATTTAACTAATAATACCCCGTACCCCGTATTCGCAATTAAATTATTCTGTTATTTGATGTATTACTGTCCGTCATTTTACTTACGTGTGTATAAGTGGATGTCCAGCAGCCAAAAACTCCTTCCTTGCGCAGTTCGGACTACAGTGCCCCGGCGGCTTCAGCCAACCGAGATCTGTCGTACAAAGCCTCCATCCTTTCCCCCACATGAGGATGTTAATTTTTGTTCGCTGAGAAATTGTCTTTTATTGTTGCAATAATAATGCAATGTAGAATTTTGCATATATTTTTTACTTTCAATAAAACAAATATGTTTAACGAAAGGAGTAATAGCGCTAGCGCTGTGATGGAATGGTTTAATGTCTCCAATCCTTCTATATTTTACATGAAAAAATTAAAGATGATAATTTAAAGGATACGTTTCAAGTAAGCATGCAGAACGATTTGCATTGTAGGAGTATTCGATGCCCAAACTGAGAAGGAAAATAATACTAGCTACCTGATGTTCTATGTATGTATTTCTATAGATAATCATAATTCCTTTTGCTTTCAAGTCCACAAGATTAGGACAGTCGCCAGGATACCATTGAATTAAGACTACCTGAGACAGTGACTTGATGGAAGCCTGTGAATTTTAATAAGAACTGGTGTAACCGGAAAATACAGAGAAGCTAATTTTTAATATTTTCGATGCCAGCTCACTTTACACTTCACACACTCACGTAAAAACTCACACAGTAATTTACGCAGTTGAAGACTGTCTACCGTCTCTTTTTTTACCGGGAATGATTCAGGAAGTTATTACCTTTTATATGTAATTGTATTTACTACATATTATCTTTATTGGTAGTTACAATACAAATACCACTTAATTACTTAAGCTTTTTAAATACTAGAATCCTAAAGTTGCTTGCGGAACCCTTTGACTTTGTTATTAAATTGCATACGGAACATCGCAAATATTTTATTGAATTTCATTCGGAAACCCCACTTCCCCCCCAACAAATCAAAACCTGCTTCGTAAAATATCTGAACAAATAGAGACTAATTTCAGTAAGCAGATCAACAAGCGGTACGTTCTCTTCTGGAACGTTGACGATAGTAGCGAAATTTGCTAAGTAAATAGTATGCGTGATTCGTAAAAGGAACCAAGAATAAGAATGTTTCGAAGCTGTAAATAAAGGAATAAACGTTGGATTGGAGAAGGTGACAGGGAAGCTCTTAATTTTTTATTTAGGGGCTTTCAAACTGCCTTTGCCATTTTCCCCTCTATCCGTCCCAATGAATAAAAATAAACCAACAAGTTGGGAATCGAAAGTAGCGTCGGATCAGAATAAATGTTTAATAACAGCCTCAAAAATTTTGGCGCATTTATAAATGGTGAAATTAAACTCGGATACAACTTTGCCATAATGTTTATTTTGTTCGAAAATTGCTGACTACTAATTATTCGAAAGAAAGTATATATTTTTTGTTAAAGGTAATTGCATTCATTTAAGGCAAGTCGCCGCAACGCATTCTCACCACGGAGAGAGAATTTAATATTTTTCTTGAGATTATTTTACCATTAAGACTGAAATGAAATGGAAACCAAAGACGATAGTATTGTTTTTTAAATGACGGAAAATAAAAGATGGAGGGTAAGTTCTGTGATCCGATAATAAGTGAAGTTGTTAAAAAGACTAATTAAATTGCCAGATTTCAATTTAAACTATTTACTTACCGTATCAAAAGCCAAGTTCTAAGACAAGATCGACCACATCAAAATACTAATATCTAATCCGGGATTGCGCAGGTTATTTTCTGAAAAACTATATCACTTTTCTTTTGTACTTAAACTGTTTTAAAAGAAAATGAACTATGGTTATTGAAGTAATAGCGCGGTTGGAATAATGAAATTTTTAAAAGAAAAGCTTATCATTGCCTTATCATATTTACCGGATTGTATCCTTGAATACTGTATGTACTTAACATTTTAATCTGAAGGTAAGACATGCACTAAAAAGTTGTAACAGAAATGAGGAATGTGTACTAGAAATTCTGTTAGTTCATGATGATGACATTTTTATTTTAAATTTCTCTAAATCCCCGAAAGTATAGAAACGGAATAAAATTCATAAAGCGTGAAAAACATTATTGTTTGTTTGCCTAAAAATTATTCGCACTATTGCACTTTTTTTAAACAATCCTCACATTCAAAGCAAATCCCAACAAGCTCAAAGTTGTCCTTCCGTACTGCCTCTTGTCCCAATTTTGCAACTAACTTCAGTAAGTTGCTCTCCTCCTCCTCGCTTTCCATGTACTTACCATCATTCACAGCTAAAAGGGCATCGTTTGTTGGCTTCATTAAGAGAAGTGTGTAGAGATTGATGGCGGCAGTTGTTCCGGCAACCAGAAAGTAACGAGAGTCTTTCGTTTTCATGAACAGCCTGAGCATCAGCTATGATGTAGTTACTATCAAGGAAATTGTCAACCTTAACCCGTTTTTGTAGAATCGTTTCCATGAGGGGAGGAGGTCACTGGTGGCATTGAGTCTTGGAACTGAAATGCAAGTAATTCCAGTATGCATGCCGGCATACAAACCGGAAGTAACGACGCACATGGCACGATCATTGAAATTCATTTCGTTTGTAGTTTACAAACACGGGTGGATTAAACTTTGCATTTGAAAGGAGATAAAAACCAATTATAAGTTTAAAGGTTTGAAGGTTTTATTTGAGTTTATAAAGTGTCATGAACATAATTTTAAAATTTAAATAATATACTTGCAATAACATAAAGTGTTAAGCTAATGAGAAGGTAGCGGTTACAAACTTATTTCATTTCATCTTGAAATCTGAAATCTACAAAACTTATAGTAGTCGTTGTATTCTTAATAGATTTGGTAGACCTTCATAGTATATGTTCCTTATATGGAGCACACCTCCTGCAAACATCAAAACAGCCGGTGTCCTATTTAAGTCTCATATCCAATTCAAAATGGAGCTTATTTCAAGCCATGTTGAAGAAAATGCGCTTATCTTAAAGCTCTTTATCACAAAACGAAAAACCTGAGGAGGAAAGCGAGCGTCACCAACAAGTCGACTCAGTCTAAGCCTTCAATATTCCCAGTTGTAATTCAGAAGAACGGGCAACCATTAATCCTACTGCTGTACGCGCCGCACTCCAAAGTCGAATAAATGCGGCTGCTAACAACATAAAATGTCCGCCTAGTCAACAACACTTTCGTAAGAAACCGGAATGAAGTGGTGGTGGGAAACTGAAATGGCCACCGGCAGCGATACGACAACCGCCACCCTGGGTAGTCTGTTGAAACCCAAATCATCATTACGAGAGAGGAAACAATTGGATCTGACAACCCCTCAGTTCTATAAAAAAATTGTTTTTAATTATCGGCGTTGATTTATTTCACGTGTGCACCACTTTGTAAAAACAGTTTACAATAAATGGTTTTCGTGTTCACCGCTCAAAAAAGATTGTTTGGTATGCTTGCAAAAAAAAGTGAAGCGTAAAATTAAAATAATTCCATTCACAACCATATTTTTAATCACGTTCCTCTTCCTTTTTATATTCACAGTGTTGCGCCGTACTCGACTAATTCATCTTGGTTGTCCAAACGAGCATTAACTTATTGAGCTCAGCTTCTTGTAAAAAATTTTCTGACTGAAATCACCTAATCCAACTGACCCTCTGGCCAGTTTTCTCATTCCACCTGAACATCCAGGTAAACTCCTTAAAACATCTACGCACAAGATTAGCGGATATAAGTTAAATTTATTGTTCCAGGATGGTCTTAAACTGAAACAACCTTCTGTCACTGTAATGGTGTCACTGTGTACATTCTCGTCGAATAACGTTATTTTATCACTGGTAGTTAGTAAAACAAAATTAGCCAAATAGATAAGTGTAACTGCAGTCATTGAAAAACCGAATAGTTTATTTGGTGCCATTGAGCAGCACATATACGGGTCGGCAAATTACACTCGTAAAATGTACATACTTGAGCAAGGGACATGAATATTACCTTTCACTGTAAATCATCGATCGTGCTAAAATCTTGTATGTATTTAGTCGTTAGCCTAAAATGGGCATGTTACCAAATGCTAGCAGTTAGCCAAAGTAATCAGAACATTACACAACTGAATTTATTTTACGTATTTATTAGTACGATAACTTGCTGCGTAGAAGGAGTCGGGTTTAAAGTTCTTATAATTATAAAAGTTTAAAACTAGTAATAATCTGTTGGTAGCTTTTTTATTTGTAGTGCGTGGCACAGATCGTAAAGTGATCTAGAATTTTATTTACAAACCGTAGGGGACGGCGTAATAATAACTTTAATTACTGTAATTTTTCGTATTTCATGTTTTACATCTTCCGTATTTATAGTGCGGTTGTAAATTTTACACCACTCAAGTAGTTTCTTCAGTTTTTGGTTCAGCTCAGAGCTATAATATATTAGTGAAAAGTGACGGAACATATTTTTTTTACCAAGCATTAAGTTCGCATAAAAATTGTAATTTGTACGTCATTCACTGTTAAGAAAATTTTTAACGTCATATATTAATATTTCTGATTTTGAATAGAGTGTGAGACATCGTAGATGCTTGCCATGTCATGGACAGTGGATATTAAATAAAGTAAGAAACACAAATGACAAGGTTACAATGAGCTTCCCATTGTAAGCTTTTAAAATATATGGGTTCTTAATCTTTTAAAATTTTAAACGTGACGTAATGCACTTCCCTCTTTGAAAAGGCAATTTAAGCTACTTTTTATATATCCTCCTCATTTTGTTTTTGCATAAAATTGTTTCGAAAGTTGGAAATCTAAATAGCACTGGATTTAAAGCTCATAAACATTCCGATTAATTCTTTTTGTAGTATGCATTCGTTTTACTTCCACCACAGAAATGTTTTTTTTCGCTTTTGTATTGTATTCTGTTCCTTAAAATATCTGGCGCAACACAAAGGAATAGTTTTGTTTTAGGAACCCATCGCAAAGAAATTGTTACGTCATATTAACTATCATGTTCTATGTTAGTATATTTTGCTCCTTATTTAAAAGCTAAGCCACAATATTCCGAACATAATTTTGTCTAAAATACAAACGAAGAAATAAAAGTGAACTTGTCTCATTGTCTCTGAATGCATGCATGCAATTGCAATGCTTTACTTAAGTGTAATTTAATCGCTTTACTCAATATCACAATATAATTTAGTCTAATTTCCTTCTTACTTGTCTATGCGTCCGTCTACTATCTACGTAAAGCAGTTTGTATGAATCCAAGCATCATTAATACTCTTTTCAGATAAGATTTACTTGAAAGAAGAAGAAAATACTGATTGTACGTTTGAAAAATTAAGAATTAATTCTAGTGCACATTGTGCTTTTTGCAGTTTGCGAATGAGTTACACAAGCAATGATTAAGTACTTCCCTTTTCATAGCGACATTCCCTGAGTAGTTTTTCAAACCATTTTTTCATCAAAGCAAATTGATAATATTTTCTTATTCTGTTATTGCTTTACAGATATTATTTTTAAATATTTCAATGGTTTGAATTGCTCGAGAAAAACAATTAAAAATAATAATAGTTACTGTGATTTCCCAGGTGCCCCATCTAAGTGAAAAGCAAAATATTATGCACTCATTATCAATGTTTTATTCTCTTAAACGTATTAATCTTGAGCTTGTTTTTAAATGTAAATGTGTTTTTTTTTCTTTTTTGACATACTGCAGCAATAGTGGGCTTCATATTTTCCTTCAAATCAATGAAACATTTGGATAACCGAAATTCAACTTTTCTTATTTCATTGCCACCAAGTAATAAATAAGGTGTTTTACAAGTATTGAAAGACACAGATGTTGATTTCTCCTTCGTTGCGAGTAGGCAATAATATCTATCGGCAGAGTGAAGAAATTATACTGCAAATAAATTCAAACCCGCAATAATATCATTAAGCTCCAAAAAGCTACTAGCGAAGGCAGTTTATCATGAAAGCGTGACATAAGACTCGACAAACACAGAACAGAATTACGTTAGATTCTGAACACTGATTTAGACAAATGCGATGGCCACAGAGGCGCCAATAAAAAAATTAAATTAAAAAACACAACTTATTGGCCTTGGGTATGCTTCTTAATTCGTGAGAAAAATAGTTATTGTATGCATCATGGCGCGTGTAATTAAAATCAACAGGAAAATATTTAAACTTGTACGCTCAATTTTTTAATTTTACTTCCAACCTGGATTATGGAGTGATTCATTGGGCTCAATTTAAGCTATTCGAAAATTGGTTTCGCACTTCACGAGTGATTTCAGTTTTCCAACTCCATGGTTAACAAGGAATCTATTCGCCTCGGACGTCAACTAGTACACGTCAGTACAAGTCCTGAAGGTATTTTTTACCTAGCATTCCCCTGAATAAATCTTCCGACAAAAAATCTCCTTGATACTACCCCAAAACTAAATAATTTGTTATATTGAATCGTGTTATCTACTCCCCAAAATACGATGTATATAAAAGTACTTAAAAATACTTAACTAGAGAATTTCATTTCCCCACTTGTTTCATTGATCGTTAGCCAAAAAGCAAGTTATAGAAACCGATTCAACCCCAGTTCTAAATTATTTTAGCAAATATTTATCAGTATCACAAGAATATTGACTGGGGTCCCGTGGGATAGTGTCTGTTAGCTTAAAAATGTCAAATGAGAAGACAATTTGTATGGTTTGCAGGAGTTTAAAATAAGGCAGCTGGACAGGGCCAAATAATACATATATTTATTCATTTTAGCAACACTGTGTTTCCTAAATGAAGAAATAATTATTGTCTAAAAAAATCGTGTAGGATGGTAGTAATGATCATCCGATTGCTTCTCAAAATTCCCTTCTTCCTCATCCTTAATTCCTCCACCACCCCAGAATATCTCCTTCTTGTCCTGTAAGAATTCTGGTTCTGATTAAAAACTCTTGAAGAATGAAGTATTGTCTGGGCTACTTCAAAAAAAATCCTTTTTCACAAAAAAATGTTGGTTCTAGATTTATAATAATATTGGTTAACTGCAATGTTGCGCCACCGGAGTCACTACAATAATTAAATTAGCTAAATTTAAAATTTTGTTTTAGGTGGAGCTGTTGAAGGGGCTCCAAGGAAGTTTCATTTAAGTGAATGAGTGTGTAGTTAGCAATTTTTTTAAAAGTTTGAGCATGACAAAGATTATCTATCCTACCGAACAAATTGTAACTAAAACTTGCCGGTATTCCTAAGGCAAACTAATATTTTGTAGAGCTGACTAACACTGTTTTCATTCTTTTATCGTTTTGTAGTAAACCAAAACAGAATGGTTAACGTCGAAGGCTTCAAGCAAGATGTACGGAAAAAATTGCATTTTACTAGCAGTCGATGTACAAATTGAGAAAAATCTGCACATATTTATTTTGATGTAAACACTTTCGTCTTCTCAATTCCTTTGAAAATGTTTGGAAAATTATCCACTTTCTAAAAATAAAAGCTTTAAACGACAAATCAAACAAACTTGAGTTTGGTATCGATGCATACGTTGCTGTGTAGTGGTCTGTGTTCAAACTGACATTAAAAATTTAATAATTAATACTCTAACCTCCGAAAATATATTATACACCACTACTTCTGCAAATCCATATTTTATGAGCTACTAATGTACTAATGAACATTCTATGCGTGTAAGTGAATATTTTCGGCCTGCCAATGAGTATCTTTCACCGTTTACTTGAATATTTTATACGATTTTATGAATTTATTACACGTACAAGTGAATACTCTATCAGAATTTATTAAGCATTTTACACGATTTATTGAATATTTTATACCTCTTAATGATTATGATTGTTTTATGCCATTTAATGATTATCTTATACCATTTATTGAATATTCTATGTCTTCGAGGTTGACCAAGCTGGTCTTCGTTGTTTCTTCTAATTTATGTAATCAAAATGACGTGTGGGCTGCGGCCTTCTTTAAACAAAATAAAACCAATACCAACTACTAACTAACTAACATGAGAATGATAAATACGTCATATGGATACTCTGACGGCCTCGAAGTGGAATATTACATGAAAACGATTTTTTTATAATTTTTCCATCAATTATTTCCCTACCATACTAAAAAACATGTACATGTCAAAACAGATACTTTTTATAATATTAAATTTGGAGTGATAATCTAAATTATTGAATTTGCGAAATTCTTCCGTCTGCGATTGGAAAAAAGGATACCAATAATTTATTCTAGTTTCATAATATATTGCTACACCATAGCAATTTAGAAGAAAATAAAAAATATACACTTTAAATTTCAACTGAATTTGGGTCAGAAATTTCGAAATCGTTCATAATCGCAGCACTTGGCCATGCAAAAAAATCATAGCAATAAATCGAAAATGAAATGTTTTGTGAAAATTATTTCCTTGTTTTCTACTAACAAGCAGGTAAAGTAAAAGAATTTGAATCAATCAGTTTATCCTGAAAGCTTCGCTGGCATAGTGGTAATAATTTTAGCGAACGGAATCACATAAAAAATCATCTGGGCGACAGAACGAAGAGAAAAACAATATTTAATCAAATTAAATGCTGGTTTGATGGCCAAACCCGTAGTCATTTAGTCGAGACCTCTCAATTTTGCAAAATATGACGTCGTTTGAAGGATTTTACTTATTTAAGAAAGTTCGTGAGAAGACAGGTTTCAGCATAGGTGAGAGGTTAATATGTTTATAATTAAAACCAAGCAAGACAGAATGGTAAAGATATTGCATTTGTAACGATGTAACCATCAGATAATATATTTTTAACTACTTTGTTTGCCTAGCCGAACCTGGGGGAAGCCGAGTCGGCGACAGCATCACACTAGAAATACCTCATTACATTTTTCCCTCAATCAATTGATAAAAGTGATTTTGCCATTTAATATGCAACATGAACAACTGTAAATATGCGCGATACATTGAGACACGTACAAACAAGTTAATGAATTCTAAAAATTGATTTATTTAAGCCTTCAGAAATAGATTTGTAGCGACCAGCAACTTTATATGGATTAAAAATCTCTAATTGTAAGAGAGTTTTTCTTCAAAACCAAGGAAAGGAATAAGAAATCCTAAGATGTACGGAGACAACGGAGATATTCCATAATCATTTAATGATGTACCTAATAAACAGTTTTATTTTAACTTCCATTTTAGGCTAAGTGAATGTGACCGAAAGTCACAGACTGACTTAAAAATGATTAAAATAAAACCTGATTTCCCTGCAATAAAGAATCCAATATAAATTGGGACTTTTCTCCTGCGTGAGGAATGGAAAAACAAGTTTTATTTGCTCATATAATATTTAAAGGACGGTTGTGCATTGAAGTAGGGAAGGAAGTAACTGGATTCATGTTGTATATGCACCTAACGACGACATAAAAAATTCACATATTAACAAAGAAGTTTACAGGTTACCAATGAATGAACGATTGTATTCATTAAATAACTAAATTGGTAAGAAATATTGGAAATATTATTATTGTTTTGATTTATGTATTATTATAATGGCAAGGAGTAGTAATGCCTGATATGATAATTGTAAGGTGATACAATAAAAATTCTTGATAATAATTTTTACATATTAAACTTCAATTTACTTAATTAAAGTTGCAAAATGGCAGTTAATGGTCTTCAAAGATAAATTTACGCTTATGTATTCATTAAATTAGAATGTGA
>JAQIWO010001147.1:0-10963 GCA_034695405.1 Entomobrya muscorum | reverse complement strand
GTTCATAATACTTCTGCTTTTATATAGAATTTACTGCATAGTATATCACAATCCCAATCAAAAACGCAAGTAGTGATGTATGTTATACCTTCTTTAATTTTATATTATTAAATGTTTCGTATATTTCCGTGTCTTAACCAACCCATGGTCGTATGGCAGGCTATAGCTGACAAAATCAGTAAATCACGTCCCAATTTCCACGCATTTCTGTTATGTATCTTCTGTTTGCTACTCTTGTGTAATCGTCTACCTAATCTCTCATTTATTTATTTATTGGAATTAAATGTGATCAGTTGGGATTTACAAATGCGTCATTTGGGGTTGCTGATAACCTCATTTTCTCTCAGACTAGAACAAACATAGAAAGCGTTAAAAATATTTTATATTCAAACAAAATGGTATTACCAAAGGGTTTAATCTTCAAATTAAAGTCTTGCTTCATCAACTTCCAATTTGCCAGTCATTTTTTCCAGTATTTTTCATAAACGTATTTACTTCAAAGTAATTTTTGCCCTTTTGCAAATCACACGATTTGTCTTTGCATGAATTTCACTAAATTTTAATAAGTAACAAATGCATGCAAATAATCAAGCAGTCATAAGTACAAACATTTTGTACATATATTGTAACTAAGCACATGTCTGAAACTCTTTTGCTAAAAAATGAACAGGCTGTTTTGCTCATCTGAATGCGTAAGTAATGGTAAATATAATTAAATATTATGGGATAAATCAATAAAGCTCATGATTATGATTTTCCTTGTCGCCAGTACTCAAACCAAAACCCAGGGTCAATATTTACACAGCCCAAAAAAATCATCATATTTCTGGTTGTATTTACATTCTTATAATATTCATTATGCTTGACTTTTGAGTAATGTTTGTAATGTGTTGTTCCGATTATTGTTATGTGTGTTAATGTTACGTAGTGTTTTTTATATTCGCCGCATGTAACCAACATTCTAATAATAATTCTTGCCTTATGTGAAAGATAAGAGTATATCAAGGTGACACAGTTTACTCAAATTCAGCATTCATACTAAATTAACTCAAAAGCTGGGACTGATTAATTGAAATTAAAACCAGATATGCTTTCACTGTTTTTCATATGATTTTCATAAAAATACTATGGTGCCTGTATGCGTTTACCTGTTTACCGCCTGTGAGGGTCCATTTATGCTGTACTGTCAAATATCTTTAAGTAAGTTTATCTCTCACATACCAAAACAAATGTAGATAAATGCTAAACGTTACCATTTCAGCAAATTCAACGGCTTATGAAAGGTTGATAGAATAAATTTAAACATTGTGTGTTGTACAAGTAACTTGTAGGCAAAATACGCATGGCAGCGGCGGCCACGTGTAAATGGTCTTTTGACAATAATTTTTACATGGGCAATTTTTTCATCCAAATTTTTGCATAAATGTTTTATTTGCTAAAATATTGATCAATTTTCTGGTCGGTAATTTTTTTTGCAAGATAGAGTTTTTGTCCAGAAACGGGTGTCCTCTTCTTGGACTATGCAACTTTTGGTGTGATACTTGCCCCTACACTTCGTCTGCTGCTCATGAATGTAATTTTAGTAGTTCGTTAATTGGGTTATCTTACATTCGTACCACAATGTATTTCCCTACTTTGCTAAGCTACTATTAGTAGTCAAAGTGTTTCCGGTTTTATGAGCTTTGTCCGACGTGTTAATATAAAAACATTCATAAAATACCCAATACATCTTGAAATTTTCTACGTATGACTGCATATGCATATATATAAATGATGTGTGTTCCAATTAAGGTTTTTATACATCTTGAAATATAAATAAATGCCAAGCTTTACATAAAGTCAACAAACTCACCTAAGCCATTGGTGGAAACATGTCCCAAAAAGCTGAAAAAACTTCTTTATTTCCCAGAATTATGTAAGTTGATGCAAAATTGATGTTGGTTAACGGTTTGTCATTTTTTATGATATAAATGGGGACGTATCTACTTGATATCCAAGTCTTTCTAGGATACTATGTGAAGAAATAGTTGCTTTTATAGTTACTTTTGACATTTTGGAGTATATTTAAAATAAATGTTTTGACCTATGGTTTAGCCCTAAGCTTATTCCGGATTTGATCATCGACACATTATCTGTTTACTGTTGATAAGAGTGCTTATCAACAGTTACAAGTTCGTAAAAAAAAGATTTTCCATTGAAAGTATTACTAACCCTGGCAAATTAGCTTACGGTTTTCACCAATTTAACCATTACTAAATGAGTACAATTTATTTTATAAAAAGTGAGCTTACAACAATGAATAAAATTATAATTTCCTGTAGTTTAGCACTTTTTAAGGCTAGACATTTAATTACATTTTTCAGTCTTTTTTTATTGCTATTTATTTTCTGGTCTGGTTTCCCCATTCAAATTGAGAGAAATATAAAAATAACTTCTTCCAAACTAGATTATTTGCTCTACGTGCAAGAAGATTGGCAAAATGTGGGCCATTCGAAATTTCCATTTAGGGTATACTCAGCCTATTCCTTTGACGATAACGAAATAATCATAATTGGTTCTCCAACTCCTTTCATTAAAGGGCCTAATTTTACTGTAACTTGCGAATATTTTCGCGAATTGCCAAATAAAAATGAAAACACTACGCAACATGGCGAGAAGGTTATCGCAACAGTTGAGAAAATGCAAGGATGGAAAGATAACAAAGCTAGCACATTCATCCGATGTCCCCTTCCAAGCCCAAATTTCAATAGTCCAAAGCCAAAATTGGTTTCCGTTCTTCTAGAAAACCAAACAAAGAGCGATGTCCGGCTTCCAATCAAGTACCAGTCTCTTAATCCTAATGGGGATCGGCCCTTCCAATTTGCAGTTTGCGTGCTTCCGCTTTACGGCTACAATAAAGTTTTTCATTTTCTCGAGTGGTTAGAGTTCTATAGGACGATGGGAGCTAAACACTTTACATTTTACAATCGGAGTATTGGCCCAGCAACCACCTGCATAATGAATCATTTCAAAGATTCATTTGACGGTATCACAATTAGGGTCAACCCGTGGCATAAATACCCGCAAAAGTACGACAGGCAAATAAGAGATGGATACGGAATAAGTGCAGGACTCAATGATTGCTGGTATAGTCACAGAGGCTTAACAAATTACATGATTTTTGTGGACGTGGATGAGTTCATTGTTCCTTCGCAAGGCAGTCCGGACTATACACATCTCATCAATTTTATCGAAGATAATTCTGTACAAGATCAAGAGAGTAAGATTGGCGAGTACTTGTTTCGAAATGGGTTCTACATCACCTCTCGTGAAAAGGATCCTCTGTTACAGGAAAGATGTCAAGGATTGAAGGAAGATTATGCTGATCTGAATACATGTGGACAACTTTGGACCATGCAATATTCTATAAGGGAGCCTTTAATGGGTTATAACGGCACTCACCAAGGTCGAACAAAGTACATTGCAGTACCGGAAGCTGTGAGATGCGGAGGGAATCATTTCACATGGGAGTTTGAGGAGGGTTGGAGTGGTAGAAGGGTTGAAGGAGATGTTGCTTTCTCAAGACACTACAGAAATTTTAAAAAATCCCGACATCCAGAAGTTGACAGAATGCCTGTAGATTTGGGTACAACTTTAGCAAAAAAATTAGCGAAACGTGTAGAATATTTCATGTATGTTTGTAACTTAACATTAGCTGATGTATTTAGATGATGAAATAAATTGTATCAACAAATTCTTTTCTGGTGTATTGAGTTCATTCCAAACAAAAACTAATTGACATTTTGCATTTCTATTGGCCATTTAAAAATATAGATTTGAAGAATAGTCCAGAATCCAGCCAGGGCACTTACCATTAAAATAAATCATCCCAGCATGGCATTCTCCCAGCAACACATTTTACCAACCTGGTAATACTCATGTTCATGACCTGTCCCTATATTGCTTTGTCACATACAGTATATTTATTTTGATATTGTTATTTTCTTACTTACTGAACTATTTTACGTGCGTTAAACCATGATATATGTAGTAGTGCTGTATGAGTAACTCCATGAGAACCTAGTAAGCCCTAAAACCGAAAGTTGGCAACGTGAATTCTGTTATGATATGCATATTCCCTATTCTAGTTGATGAGACTTTTGTATTGATCGAATTAAAATTCAACGGCATGGAGCGTCTTAGACACAAGATATGAAACTTCAGACGGCAGCAGTTTTCTTACGCTATGCAAGTTAGATTGATCTGAAACTTGGCATCATTATTAGGTCAAGGGACCTACAGAATTTTATGTTGTTAAATATTCCAGTTTCCAAATTGACTTGGTTAGCGGCTGGACATAGAGCCAGTGTGTTAATTATTTTGCATTATTAATTTATTCAGATGCTTCCTCCTGTTGGGTCAGTAAACCATTTCCAACAATACGTCCTCCATTGGGACGATTTGCTTAATAATCATGTCAAGTTGCAAGTTAATTGAACTAACATTGTATAAGACAACTGCGGCCCACTGAGACTGTATATCTTGCATCCATAACGCCCTAATCCCATTGATTCTCAATACGGTAAACACAAAAGTTTCATTAATTAGTATGAGAAGAGTATACATAGACAGAATTCAAGTTTTTAATTTGTTGGTTTTAAGTCTTACTGGTTTCTCTTGGAGTTACTCTGTATGTAAAGTACATAAAACTAAATTATATTATCTACTTTTCATCATCATATGAATTTAATAAATAATAAATAAATTAGTTCTCTCTAGCACTTTTTAACAGTTTCAATTCATTCTTAACAAACTTTCCACGCAGAAAACGTTTGAATGACATATATGTAATAGAAATTGGCTTACATTTGTATAAAACTTTTAAAAGTCTTCTCCCGAATCGAAGATTCATATAAAATGCGTTAATTCAGTTTCAAGAATATCTGTGTAGCATTATTAAACACCTGTAAATCAAATATTTTGTGCAGGTTTTAAGCAAAGGAGAATTATAATTGGCTGAAGATATATTCACAATTATTCAAAAATTCATTATTTGTTTTACTTTATGTACATTATATACGATATAAGGTGTGTGTACGATAAAATGTATTGCAGGGATAAAGTGATGCTGGGAAATATATTTCAGGAAGAATTTGATGTTGTAAAAGCAGTATGCTACAAGAATGCGTCGCTGGGTAAATGCTGACCTGAAAAAAGTTCTAGTTTGATAATGCAACCACTAGGAGAATGTATTCCACTGGGATGTGCCTTAACGGGGTACACGTCTGTAGCGGTATACAAAATATTTATTGCATCAACTCTTGCAAATAACAATTTGTTCATAAGTAAAAAATCAAAATTGATAACTAATCACAATTTTAATTGACAATTTGAAACAATTTAGAGACACTATTCAAACTTCATTTAGAATATTGATTTTAGGTTTTCTCGTTGTTTTACCATATATTTGCGAAGTACAGCGTTAAAAACATTAGCTGGTTACGTTATGATAAATTTGATGAGATATTATTCCAAAATTGCATCTCTTTAAAATAAAATTTAATCGTACTACGTACCATTATTTTTCTTGATTGACAGTGTAATTAAGTCATTTCTAACTTTTAACTACTAGTTATTTCCAATCTTTAAAATATTAAAAAACATTATCTTTAAGCATTTTCCTTTCTACAACCGAATACTTTAGCAGTTGGAATAAATACGACAGCAAACCAGTTGAACTAAAAGTCTACAATTATGTTTTTCCAATACGTACTATATTATGATGCTCTCCGTTCTTACAAATATGAACTAAACTTTAGTAATCAGTCATGAGAAAACGAGACATTTTTAAATATTGTTTTATCATTTTCTTTACCTTCTTACCACTCTGAATTTTATAATACATAACAATGTAATAACACTTATAAGTACAAACAGGTCTAAAATAAATAATTTTACAGATTCAAAACTATATTTTAACTGAACGAGCCAATTCGTACAAGGACTCATGAACAAACAGACTGTCTTTTGTTTTCCTGTCCTTCAAATTCTTAATAAACTTGTAACCATTAGCTTCCAAAAAGTTTCTTAGAGGCTTGTCACCTCCTGGAATATGCCAATATTCAACCGTCATTATTTTAAATTTAATTTTATCAAATGGAACAGTTTTTAAAATTTCTAGCTCCGCTCCTTCCACATCTAAACTAAAATAGTCCACAATATTAATGTCCAAGGCAGCAAGAATTGTGTATAATGGGATGCAAGGAACAGTTACGGCCTTGCTTTGGCCATACATTTTCTCTTCCTTCAGTCCAGAAACTCCAGTGTCGCTGGTATTTGGATATGTAAATAATACCAATGGTTGTGGATGCGTAGTCGTGCAAAGGGCTGCATTAACTGTCCACGCATTTCTTTTCTTCTTTAGCAGACTCTGAAAAGGAATTGGGTTTGCTTCGATGAGGAGACCCATCCAATTGTATGTTTTTTCTAAGCGGATTGTAGGTGAAATGTACTCCCCATCATTTGCTCCACATTCGATATAAAAGCCGACACTTTTGGTGTCTGCAGATTGGGTTTCAATTAAAAGTTTCTCGACCCATTTAAATTTTGCAATGTTGGTTGGAATCTCCTTCCGATTGTTTAGCTGTTTCCGGTTTTCCAGTTGTTCACTGACCGAAGGAGGCGGAATCAACATTGTTGCATTGAAGGCAGCGATCAAGCATGGATCAGACTGTTCAATTGTTTGACCAAATATATAGTTTTCAAAGTTACCTGGGTTTAAAACATGTTATTAGTGTATTGTAAACATAAAATATAGAATACTTTGTCGTTTAAAGATTTACATTTATTATCGTTTAATGTCTCATTTGGTTGACTTTGATTGGATTTTTGAACGAAGATTACAATCCCAACGAGCATGAGAATCAGAAATGCAAGCTCTAGTTTTCCTGATAAGCGTGTTTTTCCAACCATGATTTACTTTTGGATTATAACGTAGCTGAAAGATCTGATGTAATAAGTTCGACTTTAAAGGTTTTAGTTTATAGTTTTTCCGTTACGTTAGTTACTACTTATTGCTTATTAGGAATAGCAAGTCAATTCAAGTACTAAAGTCTTCAAAATATTATGCAATAAACTAAAGTGTGAGTCTTGAATGTTTATACGATTATGCACTTCATATTCACACGTTTATTTTGGCAACATATGTATCTGTGTATTAAAGTAGGGATGTTGATTTTGCTTCATGTACAAGCCATTTGCATCTTCTTGCAAAAACATTTAGCGGGTGATATTATGTTTTAAAAGCGGTGATGTCATAACCAATAGGTTTTTCCTGTAACGAAACTCAAATCCGTAATCTACTGTATGTAGACTGATAAAATTGCCTTAATTGACCCAAATAATTTAAACTCCTGTTTCTTGTAATCAATTTATTGTTATCAAATTTTTTATCAGTGAAGCCAATCCAAGTATGATGTGTGCAACAAGTGACCCAGATGCATGTAATAAAAGTGCATTAAACACTATATATATAGGTTTATGTATCTCTATTATTTGTTTTGTAACGGAGTGATCCCAGCAGTAATAAATATTATACGGTTAAAAATTACTTTCAGCAAAACCTGTGATATTCTTATGTTGTGACAGAGCATCATTTGGGTAAATGAGGAACAATTGAGGCAAAGGCAAAGTTATATTGTTTTAGCGTTGCGTATTTTTTCCTATGAAAATTTTTCTCAAAACAACTAGCATCATTTCTCAATTTCCCGTTTCGTCATAATAAATCCCAGCTTCTGTAAAGTCTTTTCTCACTGAAAATACTCGAAAGATAATTAAAAGTAAAGCCATTGTTCACCAAATCATGTCAATAAACCTCTTCCAATACAAAACAAACAAACTTGCTAAAATATAAATAGAATGCAGAAATAAATGGAGATTAGATATTCAACCTTCAAAAACCAGTTTTAAAAACATTATTATGTTTATAGTCAAAAGAAATATATAAAGAATTTCAACTTCTGGCAGCATTAATTCAGTATTTTGCTTCTTTACTGCAAACCTTTTTAAATAAACTGTGGACTTTGTATTGATATATATGGCAATGCTGCCACTCCAGTTTTTATAATAGAAATCATCCCCCAGTGTACGCTTTTCCTCAAGAGGTCGGTTCGACACCTCATTCCCCTCCGACACGGCTCAGTCAGGTCCTATATCTTCGTCTGCCTTAGAGAACCGAACTCGGTATCTCCACCAACTCAGCCCTTGCCCATTGCCTCAGGATTCTTCCACCTTCCTTTTAAGATCGATAAAGAGACATAACTGCATAACATACTTAAATGTTTTAGGTAGATATTGCTTTCATCGGTAAAAATTATTAAGCCGAGAAATGGCTCAAAACTTACTTTCATGATCCATACACACTGTACTAAGCCACTATGGATGCTTTTTCATTAGTAGGGTAAAAACTCACGAGTATTAAAATACTAGACCTTTCATTTTAAGAAGCCGATAGTATGGTATATTGTTTAAAATTGTTTAAAAATTATATATGTACTTAACCAATTAAACACGTTAATAAAGCTAAACTAAACTAAAAATTAAACAAAAGGGAAATTTTAAATGAACAATTTTGGTACTTGTTACTGTGTCTACTGAAGCTAAATCATATAAAACAATAAAATATTTGGGACTTTTCCAAGCTTTTATTTATTGCATGTTTTTTTCATAAAATAATTTGTTTGAAATATTTTTTGCTTAGAACCTGTTATATAAGCAGTAGTATTAAATTAAAAATTGAAGTTTACAACTTTACAGCAATACTTTGTAGCGTGTTAGAAATACGAAAAGTAAAAACACAAAAACAATACTTAACGTATGCAGAGTGATATACAGCGGCTGGTAACTTAGTATCACCCCATTTTAAAAGTTTCATTAAATGAAAAGTTTTAACTCAATATACATAATTGTATGCTCAATTTATAGCCCAAAGTCGGTAGTTTAAGATGTGTGTACCATCTTATCCGCAGGTATTAGAAATAATTCTAATACTTTCACCGGAAGTGAAATGGCCATTTTTGAGTTTTCCGAGGGTTTTTAGTCACAAAATTTATCTTAATTGTTGAAAAATTGCTGAAAATGACCTTATGTAACAGATAAATTAATATGCATTCTATAACAATGCATTTCTAATTTTTCAGAATAGACTGCTTGTCTGGGCGACCACATAATTACAAAACACAGGATAAAGGTTGCTTGCAATGATTTGAAAACAATAGCATTATACATTCATGAAGACCCTATAAAACTATCTAAATGTGTTATGTAAAATCGCTTGGGCCAAATTTTAAAATTAAATGCTATGGTAATTGAAGATATATGTATGCCTTATATAATATATTACCTCAAAATATTTTCCTTTTTCCTCGCAAACCGGAAGTCTAACTGACAGAACTGCAGCTTAATGCAAACCTATGGTCAAGCTTCTACTTTTCCATAACGAAAACTATCTTTGGTAAATATTTTGACCCTAAGCACTTGAATTGATTTGAGTTTAGTTACTTGAAATAACGCAAAGCTCTTAGCAACGATTAAAAATTTGAGGCGTTTTGGAAACCATCAAAATGAACCGCGAGAAAGGATGCCTAGTTAAAACACAAGATCTGATACTAGCAAAATAATAGCCTAACATACGTATAAACTATGGTGAAAAAATGTGAATTTGCAATTCTCTAATATTAAAAAAATTGTAATGATGATGTATGATGTATAAATTAAAATGTGGGAATACTAAGTTACCACCCTCTGTATATACCTTCGCATTATTTGTGCAGGAGGATTATCTGTTTTATTGGCACATAACCAGTCGTCACGTGTAAAACCCATAATTTTCACTTTGTTTGAGGCTTATAAGTTGCCAAAAGGACAATCTTTTTTATGAGTCAGCCGGTTTTTAGGGCAAAGTAATTTGTTTGGGAATACAGTAAAGAGTAAATGGTACATATATATTTGCATATAAGTTCCCTTCCCAGTGCAAAGAGTATATTTTATTTCTGTGAAGTCATAGTAATATAATGCAGGAACATATACGTTTTTATTACTTAGGATTACTTCCTTTTTATTACGTTTAATCTTTATACCATTCACACGACTGGAGGTGCTTACTGTTAAGACATAGTCCATACTCAGGGATCTTAAAATATTGATATTATACCTTGGCAACCTTCATATATTTTTGTAAATGAACTCTACTGCAAGTAAATTTAATAGCGTAAAGTTTTAATCAAAACGGATATTGAGATTTCGATAATCTGCATAATGAACTAACAAATGACAAATGCATGTAAATTTACGCATGCACTTATGACTGTACAATTATACATTGGTTTTATAAAAAGTCTATTAAGCTTATTCAGCATTGCTCAGCAATCCTTTGATCGCCAATACTGGGAAAAGACATCAGATCATCAAAAGTTAATATTTACGTACACGTTTGTACCAAGTAATTTTCGTCCGACTAAAGTATGATCATCATCGGCTTATCTGAGTCTCCAATTTATACTGCTTGTTGGTTTTTTGTTCAAACAAAATGTTAGCCCTGCAAACGTTCATGTTACAAATAATAAAGGTGGCAGAGAATAAAAGCGCTGAAAATATGCACATGAATTGATCCACCTGATAAAGCTGCTTATCAATAAAACACAGACAATAGTACAAAGAAGAAAGAACCGGCAGTTTTGCTCATCGTAAGTTTTCCTGGAAGTATTTATTTTATCAAAACTAAGAGTTGCAACAGCAAGAATTTTTCTTTCAATAATCTTTCTATAATTATTTCAGATGGCCAGCATTTATAGAAAATGATTCATGTATGTTCATGTTGACAAGTGCATGCAATACTATAAATTTGTATAACTCATAATTTATAACACTGTACACATTTTATTAGAATACTTATTAACTACCGAAAGAATTTTAATTCTGAAAGTAG
>JAQIWO010001146.1:0-10965 GCA_034695405.1 Entomobrya muscorum | reverse complement strand
CAAACGGTCTGAAGCAATGCAGATGAAATTGGAAAGTAAATGAATGAATGAACTATGCAATAATGAAAGGAAAGAAGAAGAAGAAGAAGAAGTCAACAATATTTCAGAGACTTTCAGTATTTTATTTAAACAGACATCTCTCAATGTTTTTTTCATATTTTTTCTTATTAAGAACACATCTGTACGACAAATACGCAATATATATGCACAATATTCAGTAATTGATAGTATCTTATTTCTTAACAGTTAATCGTTTAAATATATTTAGTCTTACGAGGATGCTTTAAAAATTTACAATTGTACACATACTTTATATGGAACAAAATCACCCACT
Organism: Entomobrya muscorum; assembly: GCA_034695405.1. Lineage (NCBI taxonomy): Eukaryota > Metazoa > Arthropoda > Collembola > Entomobryomorpha > Entomobryidae > Entomobrya > Entomobrya muscorum. Next base: position 10,631 of record JAQIWO010001146.1, on the reverse strand, counting down.
CACAAAACATTTTTGACAACGTACCATAATATTTACACACGCGCACACTCAAAAATAATTCCTCAGCACACAGACAAGTGAAATTGATTACTAAGTATTGGAATGGGAATGGGAAGAGAAGGAAAATCATTTCGGATTTGTTTTTCTCTCTCCATAGGTTTCTTATGGGGGTATATAAAAGGAGATATCAAATTAGTCATCAATTACCAATCGTCATACATGAATCACACTTTTGCAATCAGATCTTCATAGAACAACTAAACTGTAAATACTGTAATTCTAGCTAATAGCAAACTTTTTGTACACCTCAATGATACATATATCTAGATTAGATCTATATCCATTTCTGTCTATGAAACTACAAGTCTACTTACACTATAAATTTCCTATAAATACCATTTAAGTTAATAGAAATATTAAATATATTTTATGGCATGGCAGGTGGCAGGGATTTTTCTGGCAATTAACTTTGTAAACTATACTTTTAATTAAATTGAAGTAGGTATAGGTAGATATCGCTTGAGGGGGGAATATCGGAATATTCAGAGGAGTTGACAAGAAGGACCTCATTAAAGATGAGGAATCACAGCAACAAGTACACAAATTTTAGATTTAAATATTTTTTTCTTCACCTACTCTTTACTAGTGATTTAAAAATTTCGTTCACAAGCACTAGAGATATAAGTATAAGTAGTTTTCTTTTACCCTGCCAATTTTTTACATGTAAAATTTAATTAAAAATTTGCTTGCGACTTCCTTCTAGGTTTTTCTAAATGTATGGCTCGTTTTGTTAAGTTCACGGTTATAAGTAAGTTAATATATAGAATTAAGATAATAAAAAATGTGTTTAATTTTAATTTGTATGATTGATCAACGAAAACATGTTTCTGCCAATCATAAAATTTGAATATAATACAGCTATATACAGAATTTAACTAGAAAAAATTAATGATTCCTATCGGTTGTTGGCACACTAATTCCCTATTTTCACAATGTCTTTTTAGAAATTACACATTTATATTAAATATTTAGAAATTAAAGAGGAGCAAGAACATTATCATTAAAAATAAGAGACCCATGGCTTCTGAAAACTCGCACCAGAGAAATGCTTTGGCTTTGCTATTTATAAAATGGCTTGCTGGTGGGATACAAGTTATTAGGATTGCATTTGTTGCTGTAGTTTCATTGATAGTTACTGAATTACTTGTATCTTCTTACTTAGCCATTATCGATGATCCAGAGCGATGTAAAGACGGGATTAGAGCATCCTAGGCTGGCAGAGCATTGGAAAAGTTGTTTTAATGTTTGACCCAGCAGCAAGATTTCTTGATTTCGAATGTTTTCAAAAGTTGGACCAATTATTCTGGGTCTGTTAAAATATGTTAATAAACAGTTAATTCACTTCTAGCTGGATAAGTTGATTAATAATCGCTGTAAGTTTAATTAAAAGTTTCGAATAAAGTAAAAATAATCACCGAAAAGAAGAGGAGATGATACGTGGAAGCAATGGAAATGAGAGCGAAACGGAGAAATCAACGGAAGCTTCCCACCATCTAGCTGCAAAAACACAATATAAATCATAAATGAGCGTATTTCAGCCCGGGAAATGACAAGCAGAATAAAAATATTGAACATTTTCCAGCATGAGAAATAGTAGGTGTAACTTAAATAAATAAGCCTTTTCCAGTTCACGAAATAATTGTGATATTTAAATAATCAAATATAAATGAGCCTTCCCAGCCCAAAAAATAACAGTCAAAATTTAAAGTAAACAAGCGTATTTCAGACGGCGAAGAACAATAAAAATAATAAAATTAGCGTATTCCAGCTAAAAATAAAACGATCAGAGTAATAATAGTTGAGAATATTTCGTCCCACAAAATAATAATCGTAATTTGAAATAAATGAGCCTTGAGTGCAGACAAAAATGTAATATTTTAAAATATATGAGACTTCCCAGCCCAAAAAATAACAGTCAAAATTAAAAATAAACAAGCGTATTTCAGTTGTTAAAGAACAACAAAAATAATAAAGTTAGCGTATTCTAGCTAAAAATAAAACGATCAGAGTTATAATAGTTGAGAATATTTCGTCCCACCCAATAATATCCGTAATTTGAAATCAATCAGCCTTTTCTGCAGCCAAAAATTGTCATATTTTAAAATAAATTAAACTTTTTTAACCCCAAAATAATAGTCATATTTTAAATAAACAAACGTTTTTCAGCAGGTAAAACAATCATAAAAAATAATAAAAAATAGCGTATTCCAGCTAATCAAAAAACAATCAGAAGAAAATAAGTTGAGCGCATTTCAGCCCACAAAATAATAATCTTAATTTGAAATATATGAGCTTGTTTCAGTTGACAAAATTGTAGTCATAAATTAAAACAAACAAGCGTATTTCAGCTTGTAAAAACAATCATAATAATAATTTTTTAAACTAGCGTATTTCATCCCACAGAATAATATGTATAAGGATAGTAGTAGTAGTTGTATACCAGCCCTCAAAATCCATAAAATTAATGAATAATGTTTAATTCCACACAAAACTACCGTAAGCATTTAAGAGTAAGTAAGAGTTTAGTATTTTAAAGGGAACTTAACTTTTAGTTCTAGTTGGTTGTTGGAATAAAGTTGTGTACCTAAAATATTAAAAAAGTAACCAAATTAACCAAGATCAAATACATGTAATCCAGTGTCAATTTTGCTGAACACAAGCATTATAAAATGAAAGGGAACTTAAGACATTTAAAAGTTAAAATGTTTTCTAATTAACTTACAAAAATTTTTTTTCCTCCCAAGAAAGTTCCATCCATTAGTAGGGCTTGAGAAATAGAGCGACTTTTATTAAACTCAAGAAAAGCAATGCTCATCCTTTTCCCGTCTTTTAAAGGCAAGTAGTGGGCGTGGATGTGACCACACTCCCTGAAATGAGCGATAAGCTCGTCAGCAGTCACTTTGGCGCTTAGGTTTTTAATGCAGATACATTTCTCCGGCTTATTTCTATTCGGCCGAGCACAACGGCTTGTCGACGAGTTTTGTTTGATAAGGTACTGTAGATTTGGGTTCTGCTGCTGAGCATGTTCGTTTGTCGCCATCTCAATCCCGATCACGTTGCTGTTGTTAACCAGTAGATTAACTGGACTGTCTATACCGACAACTTGGCTAAGAGCAATACACTGCGCCTGAGATGTCGCTGCTCCAGTAGAGGTAGTCTGGTCCTCTGAGTACTTAATATTCTGCTGCTGAATTAAAGCTTTGTTAGGCTGCTCTTGCTGGATGATGTAGGATGGCGGTAATAAGTTGATCACTGGAATGCTAGTGGTGGATGACGATGAGGATATGATCGGTTGTGATTGTAGTTGCTGGATGTGAACGGGTAATAGTCCGCCTTGCTGCGGGGCTGGTGGTGGTGCCACTGATAGTATATTATTGGCTAATGAAATGGAAATGCTACTTGGGCGTGGTGTCAACTTTGGGCATGGAGGAAATATCTTGCTCATTGACCGTAAGGGGCTGTGTAAAGCAGTTGATTGCTGGTGCGTGATATTTGTCTCTTGGTTTATCTGCGCTGCTCCGTTGTGAATGCTGGGTGACTTAACGTCCAAAGTGAAGGCTCCTTCGATGGTTGCTAGATGATCGTAACTCTGCATTAGGGAGGGCTGTGCTTGTCCATGTTCGTGGAAAATATTTTGCTGCTGTTGTTGCGGATGTGGTAGTGTATCCTCAGCTGCTTGAGAACCAGCACTTGCATCCTTGAAAGCGACGAGATACTTGGCCCTCTTTTTGGAGTCGTTCTGGTTGTTAGGGTTGTGAACCTCGGATGTCACAATATGCTCCTTCACCAGACTAGTTGCCCTTCGCTTTCTTGAGTTTGTGCTCGTGACTGTGGATTCTCTCGCCTCCCTGCTTAACAACCGCGTTGATCTTCTGCGAGATGTGACCGTTCCGCCTGGCTTTGCGATGCCGCTGCAGTTAAATGGGGTACGCTCCATGTCAAAGTCGAGTGGGTCATCGTTTGCTATTGACAATGACTGCTGAAAGGGCTGCTGCTTAAGTGGTGCCTCTGGGGTCGAAGGGACCAGAGGTTGAAGAAAAGGAGCTGGCGGCTTAGGATAAGCGTCCATGCGCGTCCTCCGTCTCTTTGGAGAAGGTTCCTCACCAGGAAGTACTGAAGCAGTGACAGTTTTTTTTATTTTCTTCGCTTCCTTCTCCAATTTGTTCCTCAGCGATTCCGGGCCTGGGGCGAAAGACTTATTTTTAGGATCCTCGGGATGACCACCATAGTCTTGGCCAGATAACCACTTTTCGAAACTGGAAAGGTAATAAAATATTATTTAATATTTATTATTGTGTAGCTTGAATATTATTGACAAGATAACAAGAAACTTACATCGTCGGTTGAAACTTCTTTATAAAGGGAGTCATGTCAATTTTAGGCATTCTATTTTTGTAGCCTTTGCACCTACACTCTACTGCGCGTTTACCGTACTCTATCCACCTCTCGGTCGCAAAGTTTGAAGCTTCTGCTACGTTCACCCCATGATTGAATCCAGCATGATAGCCCCTGGGAAATGTGACGACAAATTCGAACTTCTTTTGGGTTATCTATAAGGGTAAAAAGAGATTATACGTGATTTCTCTAATCAAGGCCGTTAAATGTATGTGATGTGAACGTTGTGACACTGTTGTTTGGATCGGCAAACTAACGTAAGCAACTACCATTTATGCTAATTATATTGAATTTGGACATAAGAGGGAATTTGGGTTTCGTTTTATATTTCCGTAAACCACGATAAGAGCTTTTCATAGGAAACTCACCATCCACTACCTTTATCTTTTCAAAGACATGAATACAATAAAATAAATTGTAAGAACGCACCTTATCATAAGGAATGCCGTATTGCTCAAGTGTTTGGGGCGAAATCAATGTCATTTTGTGTCTGAGGAACGCTGGGCATTGTCTATTTTCTTCCTTAAAAAGGGTTCTAGCGAGATTCTCCAGTTCTCCTCCGTGCTCTGTTGGTACGGCGTACCTGCAATTAATATTAAAATGTTATGAACAGAGCAAACAACTGTTTTTATTTAAACTGTTTGGAATAAAGCTAACCAAGTTTTTGGGTAGCCGTAGTGCAGAAAACTTATGCTGTAAAGATCAAAATCTTCACAATGATAACAGAAACTTGTTTTCCAGCTGCCGAAGTATAAAAATGAACACTTGATCCCAGGCATTTTTTGATTTGACACGTTGAGAATGCTCTCCAAGTGATTAACGTTCCAGGATTTTACGCTCTTATCGGTCAGCGTTCCAAGAACGTCCGCCCCGTAGATCGGGTTTCCGATCAAAATTTCGTTCCAGAATATATCTTCCAGTTGTTTAAAGTTAGAGTGATTGGGCGTTTTGTTCCTGAAAGCAAAACAGAAACGATTAGAGCAACGAAAAAAAATTAAATTGCGAAATGAAATAACCACTTTCAGTGAGACTGTGTCCAATATTAATCAGCTAGTGAAAGAAAAATTACAAGACAAGAATTTGATTTGGATGTTAAGATGAAACTCAATGATTGAAATGTAAGTTAAATTGATTTAGAATAAAAGCAATTCAGTTTTAAAAACAAGGGTCAAAGGTGAAAGACCAGTTATAGCAATGTCTCGTATATCTAGATATGAACATGGAAACACGTTTCGAAAATCAAGTCTAGCAATATGTGGTGAGGGCTACTGACAACATCTGCAGTGGTAACCACAATTCTCAGATGTTAACGTTAACTCCTCTTGATTTTTCGCTGCGTGAGTAAGTGGTGTCTGTGCTCTTTGGCATTGGGTTATCAAATACTTTGTGAAAGAAAATTTACTCAATGTCTGGAATCTGGAAATAAATAAATATATTTGATAACTACAAATAAACAATTAAGATTTACTACTCACTCGCTCTTCTCGGCTTCTTTCCTCAGTATTCCAAAAGTGGTTTTTGGTAGGCTCTCCTGCGTCTGATAAAAACCTCCTAGTTGGTTTTGCAGCGTTGTCTGTTTTTTCGGTGAAGGAATTACCCAACTATCGATATCCGAGTAACCAGTCATTCTTGCCACATACTCTGCTGGAGGGATAACCTTAGCAATGCCTGCTTTGTGAGCACCTTTACTCTCCATAAATTCGATGAACTTTGGAAAATTTTCAAACTGCTCCATTGTCGGTTCAAATACCATAATTTTTGAAACACCTTCCGATGGTGTCGAAAACCGGCATTGACCTTGTGACGTCATTCTCTCCTGTTGATTTTCTACCTCTTCTGGAACGTCACTCATTTTTGGAGTCACTTTCACTGAGTCCTTCTTCTTTTTCTTTGCTACTGCAGCAGGAAAATTAGCTGCCATTTTTATCACGGTTTCTTTTAATTAATTAACAAACTTTCTTAACTAGTTGTTGTACTCACTCTCCGTTTTAACTGTCAGTCTGTCAAAGAAACAACTTTATCTTTGAAATATATCACAACTCCAATTCAATTCAAACTTACAAAATTTTCAATGTATCAATCCGTTAATGTTTTTTAGAACCGCAGCTCTAATATAACAGGAGATATTAAAGTTCAAACAATACACAATAACTTTGTTTTCTCTCAAGAATAATATAATTACGTCAAATCATGTCACATTATCGTAATACATATTACCATTGCCACACTCTCCTTTTTTACTTTTTTATATAACGCTATATATTACGAAATTTGACAGAAGCTGTATTCCAATTCCAGCCACATACTTTTTAAATAATATTAAACACTCTAATATTCATATCTAAATATTATTAACTGTTTGACCATGATTTTGAAACTTTTAACTATAACCAAAACATAATAATATAAAAAAGGCACTAGTTAATTCACAACCCGTTATTTTGCTTACCAAATGTTTTCCACAACTCGCAGAGCTTTATTTTAAGCTTTCACAGTAGAGTAGAGCAGAAGGTACAACCTCTACGAGATCCAAACTCCAAATGAATATATATGGGAATGCTCACAGGGCTTTATATAGGCGAAATGAAATGGCATTGCTTGCTTGCACATGAAAAACGAAGTAAACGTTTGATGATGAATTGACACTTTGTAAAACATACAATATTATTATTACGAAACATATACTTCACAGAATAAAACATTCTAACACGAGCAGACAGTTTATCTGAAAAGCAACTAGTCGCTTATTAAATTATGTTTTTGTAGGAAAAACCAAGATACTAAGGATATTAATTAAATTTTCCGAGTTTCACTCTCAATACGAATCACAATCACATTTCGGCACTCAATTTTTATTCAGTTTAGTATTTATAGTACCTTGTTCTGACTACTGTTTCTTGTAAAAAATAAATAAATCCATTATTCGAATTTAAACATAATAGGTTTTGAAATAGACTTCCCGACTTAAGCAACCTGACACTTGTCTTGATCCAACGACATTCGGTTTTTTCACTTCAATCCCGGTTTGATGCACAGGTAATCCTGCACGAGTTTGTGTATTCTTCCGGAAATGCCCAATTCGCAGACTCACAAATCCCAGATCACATTCGAGCATCTTTCCGAGCCGGAGACTGCTCCCAAAACCATTAATCATTATCATTTGTAGAGTGAGATTGACCTCATGTATGTTACACACCACTTCTGTGCTGCGATGAAATTCAAATTCTCTTAATAGCAGTGGTGGGAGTAGTTCAAGATGATGAAATAATACATCAATTATAAATCAACACTTCGTTTGTCGAAAGATAATTACACCAACGTGTTTTAACTTCAAACAATGCTTTTCTTTCAACCTTTTGATCTGTCCAGATAACTTAATTTTTTGTCGTGGCTTAAAAGTTGTTCCCTTTGCTAGATTCACATATGTTAATTAGCTAATAACTTTTTACTTATTGAAACAAATTGTCTAGCATTAACAAAATGGTTTTAAAAACCAAACTTGCTCATGCATAAATTAGTCTATCGCCATCATCATCTAAATTTGCGACTTAGGTATGTAACCAAAGTAATAATTATAATTTGTTTCCTGCAATAAATATTTCCTTTGCTATGTCACTTTCCGCATTAAAATAATATGTGATCTAGCTAAATGTTTTTTGGGATACATGTGGAGCTCACATAATCATCTGAGTTAAATCTGTGCATCTGGCTAATAGTTTGAAAACTAAAAAAACTAAAAAACTTACTTCAAGAACGATTTAAAGAAAATTTAAAACCTGCATAATTATTTTTAGAGTTCAGATGAACATGTCTGACATGATTTTAGTAGCCATACAAGTTATTGGATGCTTAAGCCGTATTGTTTTTGCTGTAATCTTTTTTATCTATAATTTCTGATCAGAAGGAAATATATTCTAAGAGAGAATATAGAATATATTGTGCACCTACAGAAGGGTTATAGTTCCCAGTACTGCCAAATGGCCTTAGCCTGTTACTTGTATGTGGCAAGAGTTTGAGGCATTTATGCCAATATGTAAGACATATTATATTCATTCGCTTATTGTGTCAACTCAATCGCATGTCATGTAACATTATTTCCTATAATTTTATAAAGTTTAAGCTAATCTGGCTTGCAAAATATCTTAATTAGTACATGGAGTGACTTGTTGGGCTCAATTTAAGCTAACTCATGCTCCGATTCACTCGCACTTCACGAATAACTGCAGTTGTTTAACTACATGTTTAACAAGGAATTTATTTGACTAGGAAACCCCAACCATTCTCAACACGCTCCGTTAAACCCATTTACACGATTCAAATTTAATGTAAAGGTAAACATACTCAAGCAAACGTTTAAAAATTAGAATTAATTTGAAGAAAATGTACAAATAACAACAAACACAATGTGTTTTCGTGTGTGTGTAATTTTAATCGTAAATGAATATTTGAGCAGCTGAATAGCCCAGTTTGGATACTTTTCGAACACATTCTTGCAGCTGAAGAAAGTCTCCAGGGCAGCAGCATGCGTAATTTAATTTTTTACACATTGAACACTTACCTTGAACATTTTCCGATTGACGATTTCTTTTGCTTCACGAGACAGCATTGATCCACACAGGATATATTTCAAAGATCAAAACGAAGAAAGCAGATTTGTAGACATACTAATTGTTCGTTTGAAAATGTTTACAGAAAACCACTAGGGCCAAAGCCTATATTAAATTCTGAGGCTTGCCTTTTGTTGCTACTGAACCAACCTGACTATAATTAGCATCACATTTGAAGTTTTTAATTTCAGTCGTCTCAACTCTACTCTATGCTGAGTTTCTAGAACGTTTTTCAGTTTTTCCAAAGGATTCCCATTGTCGATGAAGGTAAGATTATAATCCCAGTGGTCTGCATATTTGAGCGTTAGGAGGAGCCATTCCAATTTCAGCTTGTAAGTCCCAATCCGTCAAATTATAAATTATCGGACGTGAAAATTAAAAACTTCTACAAAACATGAATCAGTAGCTTATCATTTAACATGAGATTCACATTAAAATTAAAATCACAAATCAATCATTTCACATTTTCACTATCAATACTATTATCAATAAACAAGTTAACTTACAAGTATTTTTGTTGGCCTTCCATTTGTCCTTTTTCTTGTATATTTGGTCCCCAGTTCCTTCATATTCTTGTAGAGCATTGCACCTGGCACAATATTCATCACCGTCATTACTGGCTCCACCAAATTCTGCTGTTTCAGCAGTTTTAATTAAACGCTATCCCCAGCAGAAGAGGTTCAGTTCAGAAGCATTGACATGTCTTTCGTAAGATAAAATCTAGGATTTGCTGAACTTTGGATTTTCTGGAGCACAGGAAGCACCATTTTTATTATACGTAGAGTCTACAATCCAGGAGTTATTGTGATTGTTAAATTGATGAAATAAAATAGCAATTTTCATCGAGGATAGCTGCCTACAAAATCACTAACCACATCAGATAAGCGTATGGATAAAATGATAGATGAATTTCAACCGAAGTGCAACTTAAGGCAAGCAAGATAAAAAAGCAAGCAGTGAAAGCTTTGGAGTTATTTAATATGTATTTAGTCAGAACGTCTGTGAATACGAATGAGTGTACGGAGTATTGAAAACAGAGTAATTACATACCTAACTTTGTTGTTTGTTACTTAAAATATTGAAGTTCGTTTATCATTCAAGTTGGGGTCTTTCAAATCATAAGATAAGGCATTCGTGATAACTCTCTTGTGTTCACCGCTTACCACCACATACTATCTTTTCCTTTTAGCATATGCTAAGATTAAGATCGGAATTAAACCGGGAATAACTAAACAATTTAATTGTTTATTGCATTCATTAATGTCTCAAAGAAATGACGAGCTAGCTGTATGAACTCCAGTCTGAAGGTAATTAATGTGACGAGAAAGAAACATTGTCATTTCCAACAGAAATGGAAGCGAAATGCCTTAATCCTTCAGCACTTCAAACAGCAGTGTAAAAAACTAATAATACGAATATGGAATCAGCATTAGCAAGCATTATTCCTTCGTTCATGGTTTGCCAGATAATATAATCTGGCTCTGGAATGCGGAGAAGTTTGATTTGCGGTTTTTACTTTTACAGTTTTTTGAAGACAACCAATCCTTTCCCCATCAATTTCTGAACTTG
>JAQIWO010001145.1:0-10966 GCA_034695405.1 Entomobrya muscorum | reverse complement strand
CTCAATAACCATAATATATTCTATCATTCCACCAACGTTCAAAATGTTAGAGTTGGTTCTACATTATAATTTTGTAAAATAAGTGACGTCAATAAAGTATATTAATTAAAATAGTATTTTGTACGCGCACCGTATGTACCGTGTTTTTCATGATTAAATACCTTGTATTCTTGTATAATATGTTGTTTGTTAGACCTGCTATTAATGAATTTCATTAATCCTTTAGTTATGTATTCCTAGTTTAAATTGAATTACGCATTCAAGGCGATATAATATTCTTAGATATTCTAAAATTACGATAAATATTGTTTATAGTTTGTTCATTATATATAAATATTGTGACTGTTGTGTAAACATTCCTACGCGTATTGTATGTATGCTTTAAAATAAATATATATGCCCAAAAATTATTCCAGTTTTGATACATCCACGATGAAAACCAATGATATAATACAGTTTAAAAATTAATTAATCCAAAAAATTATGTTAAAAAAGTTTTAAATCCTCAATAAAAGTAAATAAAATATGGAGCACTTAAAATTTAAATTCTACTTTCAGAGTAAATTGCATGCTTTCTTGGAAGGTTCGTATTTCGAATGAACAAGACAAGAACTATGGTAAGATTTTTCGTACTCGTCATTTATTTTATTTGCACAGTAATATTCAATAAAAGTAATTGTTGATCACTTTATTCATCCAGTCTCTTAAATAAGTAATGAATTACAGCAGCAACAAAAAATCTATTACGAATACTTGGTTTTTCTACCACAATAATTTAATGCTAAAAATAAGAAATTCTTATTTACTACAACCACCTATCATGATAGTTTTCTACAACATTAAAAAATTACTTAAATTTATTTATAACATTATCAATACTTAATTTTAACGTTTTGCATTTCTTCTCTAACAATCTTAAAAAATGAGTTTTGAGGCATTATATAGAAATGACACATTGACACAGTTTGGTAAAAAACATGATTTTTTAAAATCGTACAAAATTGACGTACTCAAAAATCTCTCCACAAATACATAAGATAACAAACTGATGAAAAATTGGTTCACCTAAACCTCAACACGAAAACGAAATCTTAAGTTAGATTGTAGGATAATCTCTTTATTACTTGGTCACATAAATGTTATTGAAAAGAAGATTCCTATTTTGTTGAAAGTTGAAGGGATATTTACTAAATTATTATTGCATGGATAACCCATTCTAATTCTTGTTCAATTTGACGATTTGAGAAAAGGAAAAGCAGATTTATAAACTATATATACGCATATCAATCAACAATAGTCGACATTTCATGTCAAACGACTCCATTCATATCTTAGCGTTTTTTACTGGCAATTAGCTTCAATTCCAAAAGACAAATAGATACGAATTAACCTACTCCTTTTCTAACTAACAATAAGTTTTAATAATATGCAAGCAGTTTAGTTTGAGTTTTGATAGAAAATTTAGACAATAAATTAAGATTCTTCCTACCCAAAAGCCTGCTGGTTTGGTTTGGCCAAAAAAAGCCATCGTCGAATTTTGCTAAACGCGTTATCCATAACTATAGGTATTCTTTACTATGTTGCAGTGAAAGAAGAAATATTGTATATCTACAAATTATAGTTTGTTGAATTCGATTAGCTAATATATAGTGGTTAAAAATATGAAAATTTAACTGGAAGAAAATGCGTTTCTTTCTACTTTTTTTTAACTCTACAAGCATATTGATCTGTCCACTGGCACATTGAAAATCAACAAAATAACTGTAACTGACTATATCATTAAATTGATGATTCGTTTTGCAATATTTGCATTGTAGTCGTAAAACATAAGATTGGATTATATTCGCATAACTCAAATACTACTACTTATAGTGCTCCTATATGTACGTCAAACCTGATGAGAGGAATAATATGGAGTGTAGAATTACGATTTTACAATAATTAAAAATAGAGTATGGAATTCCGTCTTTCTTTCGTGGAAATCGTTTTTAGAGTCACATCATAATATTTAAAACTTTCTCTATAGTCTGTTCATTTCCCTCATCCTGTTTCTCCGTCGTCAATATTTCCATTTTACGTTCTCATCATTTCCCTGTATTTTGTCTTGTGTTTGCTTAGCATTTCCGTAACAGTCACCAGCTTCTTTAGTGTCGACTAGAAAAAAAAACGAGCATAAGATGAATTACATGTATGAATTTATCCACTCTATAGTAAATAAGGATAAATTAATTTTATCGGCAAATTCAGACCTGGGTACGACTCATGCCTTGCAAATCTTTGAAACTGATGACACAAACGTGATGTAGAGCACTAAGGTCCCTGGCAGAGTCTCCTTGCAACTTGTGCTCTTCAGGTTCCGGTCTCTCCTTTTTATTCTGTGTAACAAATTATTAAATTACATGATTTAATGACGAGATATTGCAGCCGACGTTAGCCGACAAGTGTAAAATAGCTGGTGACAATTCAGCAGCAATATTTATTACCGATAAGTGATCCAGAAAAACAACCATTCTCTCCTTATTCTTGAGAATAAAAGGATTGACAACCTCCATGTAAGGCTCTTTCCCCCCGAACTCAACAAGATTAGCGAGATTTTGAAGACATTTTGCGATCATGATTAAAGAACGGGCAGCCATTTGATGAGGAGGTTCTGAAAATAAGACAAAGACAGGTTAAACCAAGAGTTCAAAAGATTGTAAACAACAAAATTCAATTAACCCATGTAAGCTTACCAGAGACGAGGTTGAACTGGCGAGGATTGAGCAATGCAGGGCAAATCAAGCGAAGAAAGATGAAGCCACTGATAACTCTTGTCTTGACTAAACGTTCATTCGGCCACTTTGACATGGCAGCTCGTTGCATACATCCAAATATATAGCGCAAAGTTCTGAAAGCAAAATTGTTTGATTAAATCTCTCCCAAGAATGTTCATATAGTATACATAATGGTATACATTGCTTTGTTCGCAATAATTGTCTTACGGTGGGCAAGAATCATATGCCATGAAAATGTTCTCGGTAATTTCATCCAAGACGACTAGAAGAAACTCTGCGTTGGCACAATTATCTCCACCCGGCTCGATTTTACTCGGATTAAGCTCACAGGATTGTTTTGACTCGAGAATTCGGTTGACTGTGTCGAGCACGGCAGCATGGAGAAAATCTTCGCACACGTTTTTCATGTACAGGTCCATCAAAGTTGTGGTCAATGAGTCTGCTCGGAAAAGGGTAGTCGTTTCAGCCTCTTTGTCGATTTGCTGCACCACAAGAGTTGACAGCAGGTCTGCCTCCTTCCTTTCGAATCTGAAAACAAGAATATAAAAATATGTAGAGGCATTGACCACTTTAATATTATTAGAAAAAAACAATGAGCCAAAATACAACGTACTGGAAAATACGAAGAAGTGCCGAAGCAAGTGTGGTGCGGTTTGAATGAGACACATCTGCCAGGGCCCTCACAGCTTCCAGTCTTGTGTCCAGTATGAGCTCCTTTAACGGTGAGTATTCTTCCAGAGGCATGATGAGATCATTCATGTATCGGATACGAAGTCGAAGCGAGCCCCATTCACCGATTGGCGTGATTCCACTTAGTGAATACCATTCCTCCTTCTAAATAACCCAAATATGAATTATTACTAAGGTCTTCCACTGTGTTGGAACATTTTGGCCTTCTAACCTTTGTACTTTATGATTACTTACTTCTTCTCCGTTTACCAAACTACTCAAGTCAATCGTGATCTCTGCGACTTCAGAGTCCTTTGCACGCTTTCCTTTGTTTAGAACTGTTACCGTAAAAGTCAACACATCAGGTGGAATGTCACTGGAAAGAAATAAAATTCAATTATTCCGTTTCATATTTAATTCATAAGATAATATTTTCAATACGTGAAAACCAAGCATTTCTATCCTTACTCCAGAACTATCTCTTCGTCCCAAGTGGGGTCATATCCCGGTTTCACTTTGGTCTTTGCCACTTTCACCTGATTCAGACTTACAATACACATTGGATTTGGCACTAGCTTGTAAGGAAGTCGGTGCGCTTCGATAATGCCTAACGTTAAGCATTTCAGTTCCCGGAGTCTCGCTATTTTCGGAGCTCGAGCCATTTGTGGCACGCACAGGGGCTTCAGCACGCCGATCCATTCCTTTTGAAATAAAAGCCAAGAAATAATTGTTATAATTCAAGCAGATTTTGCAACTAATTACTATTACGTCATCTTTGATTCTTTTACAATACAACCATACTTGGGAAGCATATTATTAGGCTCAATTGAAAGCCTCTATTGGCTTTTAATTGTGTGTGTGTTCATTTCTGGAGAATAAAATCGGGAATCTAACATTAAGTCTGTCCGAGTTGTATCAAATTTGGCATGCGTGTTCCTTTAGTCAAGGGAAGGTCCTTCGTAGTTTTCAGTCGTGTGTGTTCATCCCCGGATGGGGAATCTGACAAAATATTGGCCGATTGGAATCAAATTTGTCATGCATGTTCCATTGGTCCAGGGAAAGTCCCCATTAGTCTTTTGTCATGTGTTCTCATCCCCTAGGGGTAAAATGAGGAACTTAACATAAAGCTTGTCCGATTTGAACCTTAACATGCATATTCCTTGGGTCAGGGGGAAGAGTTATAATGAATTTCTTGAATGTCTTGGGGGTAAAACCCTTGCTTGGTATATATGCTACATAGGTAGTTAATTACAAAATTCGTTGTACTGATTTAAATTGTTTAAAGCCATCAATTAAATTGTCTTCAGCTGAGTTAAACCGAAGTTAATGACGCTGGCAAGGGTTCTTCCCAGTAATCTATAAACCCGCTTTAAAAATAAGTCTCTTTAAAAAAACTTGTTATCTTGACTTTTGATACTATTATTTAATAATATATTTGGCTTGACATCCATCAGAGAATAGACATGCTGCTTTCCCTTTAGAAATTTATTGCTTAAAACCTTTTATTTTGAGACTATTTAATTATGATTTAAAAAAGGTATTAGGGCATGCCTTAAACAAAAACAGCTTCTTAAATAATGACCACAGTGCAAAGTGTTGCGCAATACATGCTTTCCCGTATTACCATGTTTAGGATGCATCTAGCTTTAAACTAGTGCTGAAAGTACCGACAGTACCTTGGTATTTAGGTGTTAGTACCGCATAAGTACTTGACCATATTGCACCCACACCAAGCATTTGTCAAAAAACAACCAGGGCTCATTTGGAGCTTTTGGGACCACCTAGGTACTTCATCTACATCAAATCAGAACCAATCTATTATCGTGCTCCCATGGTGCCCAGAAGGTACTCCACAGTACCATTGCATGAGTCATTGCAAAAAATTTAAATGATATCGTAGTCAACGAAAAAAATGTTATCGTAGTCAACGAAAAAATGTTATCGTAGTCAATTCAGATAGCTTAATTAAAGTGGTTTATTGATTATTCAACGAGCACATAAAACACATAACAAAAACAAATATGTGGTACAATTAAACAGGCAGTACGAGTAAAATTAGGTACAAAAAACAAGTAAATTAATATTACTGATATTGATTAACTAAAATTAGCAATGCACGCCAGTGTCCTTTAATGTGTTTCCGCATCCCCTCCGCTTTGCTGTTTGCAGAGTCTACGAATACAAAAATAAATAAACCGACGACAAACATAATAAACGCATTATAATTTAGTATTTGCGTGAAGTGTGGATATTTATACATATATATTTACTTAGATTTAATTCTTGTGGGAGCTTTCTTGAGCCAGTACTCGACAGCCTTTTCTATTTCCTTGTCATTAGCTACTGATCCTTTTTCCGTAAGTCTCACAGCATCTGCAACAGAAATAATAAAGTTGAAGAAATCTTGCATAAATATATTAAACTAATTGAAGTTTAAAAAAGAATTGTACCACATATGACGGAAATCATCATCGTATTCCGGAAGCTCACTTTTCCGGTGTGTCCAGCGAATGAAAACTCAGTCATTAGATTGTCAGTCATCAAACTCGTCATAATTCTGTAAGTGACTTGATTAGGGGAGTTTCCACCTTTTCGGCTTAGAGCCAGTATCTGAAACAGTCAGAAGCAACATTAACTTTTGTCTAAACTGATTGCTGTGGGCCTAGCTTGTTCGCACAGTCAAATATTTGTCGTGTTCTTACCAACTCCTGCCTTTGTCCTCCGTCAGACTTTATATTATTTTCCAGAGTCTTGAAGTTTTCCATTGAAACAATGGGAAGTGAGAGGGAATTATTACTGGAAATACTGGCATTTACTTGTCTTCCTTGTAGTAAAGTCCTCAAGTAGTCAAGCATCATATCTTGCTTTGCAATAATAATATCCTGGTTCGTCTGGACAGATTTTATCGACTCCATAATGTCTATAAATCAACAATTTATTTAATGACTTAAGAAATATATGAATGGATTTCTAAAATTAAATTAAAGTACACTAGTATTTTTTGGTGAGCTTGCCATTGTATTTTATCCTATCATGTAGCAGATGTTGTCGTTTTGGCGTTTCCTGGGTTCCAAAGGATGGTGACAAAGCATGACTTGGGAAGTTAGAAGAACTTGTATTATCCTGCCAGCTGTGCTCCATAAAGTTAGTCGCCC
The DNA here is from genome assembly GCA_034695405.1 of Entomobrya muscorum. Lineage (NCBI taxonomy): Eukaryota > Metazoa > Arthropoda > Collembola > Entomobryomorpha > Entomobryidae > Entomobrya > Entomobrya muscorum. The sequence continues at coordinate 4,368 of JAQIWO010001145.1, read as the reverse complement.
CGTTTTCAGCAGCATCATTCATAAATACAACAGGGTTGGAAGGTTCGCTGGATTTCCTTGCAATGTCAGTCAAATCGTCCTCCAAAAACATCGGCGCAGTTCCGGGTATTCCAAGTGATGAAAAACGGGCCTATATAAAAATGAAAGTATTAAAATCTTGTCATAACTGAAACTCTGCTTTGAGAGAATGCAAAAAGTACATAAATACTCACTGATTGAGATGTTATGTCATCTGATAAAGCTATCAGTCGAGATGACTCAGCGGAAGCTCGTAGCTGACTGAAGCTTGTGTATTGTTGAGGAATAATAGGCGGTTGTGGCAGGTCAATCTCTGACTTTTTCGACTTTTTTTGCTTAAACGGTGGTTTAGATCCAGCGCGAAACACTTGAGAATTCTCATTCTCACTTCCCTCGGAATCCCCATCTTGATCTAGATCGAGATGACCTCTTTTCCGTTCTCGAAGACGTCGTTTTGGCTCCTCATTGGACGAGAAATCGGACCCGTCGATAGCCTTCGGCAGCGCCTGTCGTGCGAGCTCGTATGTTTCTAAAACATTTTAAAAATCAACTTCTGAAATACATGTAAATGAAAGAAATGTGAGAAAATCTGACTTGGTGAAACTGGACACGGCTTACCAAATAATCGTTTTCCTACAATTCGCCAACCAGTATACGGCAACCACATTTCCTTATTAGGGATTTCCCCTTTCGCCAATGCAGCATTCAGCTTCACAGAATCCCTCCAAAAGTTTGGCCAGAAACATGTGTTTCCAACAATCCAATTCCGGTGAACAATGGCGATTTCACTCCTACCACCGGTACTTGGAGGAAATTCCACAATGTAAAACATTGTTCAGGACCTGCTTAGTCTGTTGTAGTATGTAAAAGTGGAAAGACTAAGTAATCGGCTCCTGCAGGAAATGCTAAAGCTTTGGATCTCACTTGACTTGAATGAATGGAATAATTATCAGCAGCAACTTCGTACACTCCAATACCAAGGCACCTTGAATCACATGGAACTTCGTATACTGGCTCTAGGAATACCAATTTTTTACCTCTTATATGGTACGTGTAGTCACAGGCGTCAGTTATATCTTCAATTATTATCACTACACCTTCCTCTAAAATACAACAGTTATCACCCGTACGACTTGTAAGCGTAAATTCTTTAAATAGTGGTGTCTTATTTTTCACAATGGAACGTGTAAAATTAACACTATTATGAAATTCACAAATTCGGTTATGAACCTGTTCCAACCGCCTATTTGGTGATCTTAAAACACCTTTTAACTTTCCTAAATAACTCTCGAACTTGAACGTGCTAAATAAGTCCAAAACTCCAAATCTTTCACTATCATTAGCTAAGTGTAATAAATTATGAACGTTGTATGACACTTGCTCCTGACCGTAAAGTGTTGAAAAATTTTCTACGAAATATAATAATAAGCTTTTGGCGTAAACTAAATGCTCCTTATGATACTTTTTGGAGCATAATATTGTTATTGCAACATGCAGGCTTAAGAAATGTTGGTAGTTAGACTGTGGCAGCAGTGACTTTAAAACTACTGGTCCACTATAAAGAAGAAATGAACGAAATTCAGTAGCTTTCCAGTGCTTTAAGTGATAAACTGAGCGTGGTTTTCTGGAAAAGTCTCTAGAAAAATATGGTTTTAGCCAAATTAATTTTTGAGATAGTGAGTGAGCTGATTTTGAAGGGAATCTAAATCTAGAAATAGGCCCTTTAATCCACAAATTTAAAAGTTTCCTCACTACTCCTAAACACACAAGATGTTGGTAATCCAGCGGGAGTTGTCCGACTATATCAATCGGTAAACGAAGTAATTCTGTATTTTCACCAATGTGATAGTCTTCGTTTGACTTTAATCTAAAATTACAATCAGTGCGCAAAACGCTACTTTGACTAACAAACGTCATTCGATGGTGGTAATATTCACCCTCAACCATACACTTTTGACAACCATAATATCCTGTATGGCCCTTTACATTTAAAATAAAAGCTCTCGCAGGGGAATCGCACACAATAGAATGCACTTTTACTTTAACACATCTACCAACTTCTTGGCTTAGTTTATCACTACACTTCATAAGATCGTTAATGGCCTGTTTTAAGAACTGATTAGATGACTTTGGCTTTTCTTCTCCGTAGTAAATGCCAATCACAAATGGTTTAGATTCGGGAAACTCCGTTATGTGAGCTAGAATCGGCCAAAACTGTTGCGTGCTGCTGTTTGACACTGGAAGTCCGTCGATATTAAGCTGTAGACTGATACAAATTAAATCAATATTAGTTTTAAAAACAGATAAAAGTGTCGTTGACAGTGGGAAATGGCAATAATTTCCTGGTGGTATCGAAATCACTGTTATGTTTCGTGGGGTTTTCAACAACGATCTAGAGTCCTTCGGCAAATCTTGAAAACACGAGTGCTGCGATAACAGTTTGAGTAAAGATGAAACTGCAACCCCCTTTATGTTGTTTTTAAGAGCCCAAGTGTTAAGCTCAGTTTTAAACTCTTCATTTGTAATATTAATAACTGGAGACTGTATAGTATGAAAATTTTCACTAGCTGAGTTTATTTTTATTCGCGCGTTCGTGGGTTCAATGAAAGTCACAGATGGCTGAAAACGGTCACTTTCCGAGTTACTGACATTATCAAACGACAAACTACGAGATAAAGACCCTTCGTTTGTGCCACTACTTTGACTTGGTTGAAAATGTGAAATGTTTACGCTAACTAGTTTTCGTTTTCTTGTTATTTTTCTTAACGCGGTTCTACTTAATTTCACTTGATTACCGATGCTCGGCATTTTGTTATATGCGTAATAGAAAATGAATTGTATAGAGCAGGATTTTATTGCATGCAAACTGAATTCCAGCTGTTACATATAAAGAACTGTGAGTACCAGATTTAACCCATATAAGCCAGTGTGGATTTTGCTTGTTGCATGAGGTACAGACAATCCCTTTATGGTACCGATTTATTGCAGGCCAATGGTTCCTCTTAGATCCCATGATATAGCTAGGTTCTGAGAGTACTTATTTAGGACCATATAATGGGATACTGTTGGTACTTGGTACAATTAGCCCTTGTCCAGCTCTTCCAGTACTGGCTAAGATGATACTCTTCCAGCATATGGTAATACGGGATTTATTTTGTTGCATTGTGTCCACACGAATGACATTCTTCTCTCACCAATATACTTTATTGGTTTCCAAGCACGTTCTTTTTGTACGTTTCTCATGTCTAGCCAACCAACGACCAAAGGCACGTAGTTCTTGTAGTCAACGAGAACTCTTCTCTACAAATTATTACTACAAACAGAATATGAAATGGGGTCACAAGAGACTACATACTCTCACTACAGACTGCAGGAGCATGGAGTACGCAGCCAAGGATGATGTCATGTCAACTTAAGAGAAAAATTATCAAATAAAGTTCTTTACATTTCGTCACTTAAAAAGCAGATTTGTATGTAAAAACGTACGAAGAACACAATGACGCATCGTTATATTCATATAAAGTTTTTATTTGAGTCTAAATGTCAATAATAAGCTTCTTTGTAATTAAATAAATCAGTTGGTAAATAATTTATGCATGAAATACTACGAAAATCAGCAATAAATCGTATTTTAAATAATTTTTTATCTTAACTTTATATTTTTTATGACTCATTACTGCTAGCAGTTCCCGCTACCCAGAAGTCATCTACTGGGTCTGGGGAGATTTAACAATATTCGTATTTATTCTTGGCAACGTTAATGTTACTCACGTTTGTAATAATTTACTATTCACCATTGCACTGACCAGACTAGACGCAAGATGAAAGCAAAATCTTAACTCTTCTGGGCAACAACGTTCACAGCTTTTATTAAATGAAGAAAAAAAAACATTATTTTAAAATTAAATCAATGACTTAATGCAATGAAAATAATATATTGATTCGAAAAATACTTTCCTAGAAATAAAAATTTAATTAGATTGCTGTGACTCCACTTTAGTTGTAATCGCGCTTGCAGGATTTATCTATTCAAGGATTATGAACCATTGCAAGTAGAAAAGTTTTATAGCTTTTCTAAGGTTAGATTTTTATCTAAAATATTCGTAAAATCTATAAAGAAAATTTGGATCATAAAAAAGTTTATTTATTTATTTATTTATTTATTCAGGAAAAGAATTTTAATACAGTATCTTACGCAGTTTGTTACACGTTGGCAAACTGAAGATGATACATAAGAGATTAAATTTGTAGTACATAAAGAAGATTAAAAAATATAACTAGAAGAGGTTACGCAGCCTATTAGGGCGCAGAGACATAAAATAAAAACAAACAAAGCAGGAAAAGAAAGGA
>JAQIWO010001144.1:0-10967 GCA_034695405.1 Entomobrya muscorum | reverse complement strand
AGAAGGAGGGAATCCTGAAAAACGTGAGTTCTGATATTTGCGCATGTTCGAGAGCTCAATCTGCAAAGGATTCTTACATACCATTTCGTCGTCATGGTCTTCGAAGCAGATCCACACTCGCATAATTCAATGACTCCTGCTGACTGTAGGAAAAAAGTTAAACAAAAATGGCGACAAGTTATAAAGGAATATTCACAAAGTCTCCAAAACAGAACTTTTACAATTCCAATGCCCAACAGCCATACTTTAAAAGTCGCGTCAATATCCAGCAAGCACTCGTCTATGGGATAACTTCTCCGTACGCCCTCTTTTTCCATGTCATGTCTCATGACCGCGACATGAAGCCCCTCATGATTGACCTCCTATAACTTGCTGGAAAAGCAAACGTTCGTCATGGCCAAGTTAATAAGCTTATCGGTGCAGGGACACTTCTCGACCTGAGCCCAAGTCAGAAGTCCAACGAGGAGAACAGTTGAAAGGAGGTTGAATGCTTCGATCAAATTAGGCCTCTAAAAATAATACTTAAGGTACATGGAGTTTCTTATAATCCCTGGTGTAGCAAAAACTTTGGCGTCCCTGGTAAAACCCCCAAATCTCTGGTGATCAAATTTTTTTTAAACCTCTCGAACCCTGAAAATGAAATTTTCGTCCCTTGAAAACCACGAAACTCCCTGATTAGCAAAAAAGGTTTTTGTCCGATCGATCCCTGGTAAAAAATTTGCATCCCTGATTTTATTGTAGCACTGCTACCGTGCTACGTAAGAAATTCCATGTCCGATAATTAAATAACCTTTCATAATTAAAATCCTTTAAATACTATTTTTTAATATTTGTATTTAATTACGGCTCACGATGCCAACGACGAGGTTTACTACCAGCTGAGTGACAAGCATAAGCATGACCACATCTACGGACCGCGTGATCGTGATTATACAAGCAGCTGCGGAAATCAGGTAGGTCGGCAGAGTGGAATTGTAGGTCTCCTAAAAAGTGTCCAGCCGCTGCGATGAGAGATCGCTGCGGGCTGGCGTGCCCGTGATCTTCCTGTGGTCAACCAGCTAGCGACATTGAAGCAGTGATTTCAACCGAAACATTAAGATGGAAGCGAGTCCCACCAACCCATCCAACAAAATATAAACTACAACTAATTAAAATGACATCATAAATATTAAATTAATTTTTAAAACTACTTATAAATTTTATTGGCATAGTTGTTTAAAGAAACTACGTTCATGCACTTACAGCAAATATTGCCTTGCAACGGCCCGGCTTCTTCGAATGATAACCCAAGTTGGACATGGTTCCTAGTTAGAGGCATCTTTTATTTTGGAGGGTTGTGGAGTGGAGGCAAAAGACAGCAGATAAAAGGCAACTAATATAACCCTTATCATCTATACATGTTAAAAAACTATTATTTAAAAATAATTCGTTTGACAGTTGAAAAATGTTCAGCTAATAGTTACAAAACTCAAAATCTTAGTAATTAAATTAATTATGTTAACTGACAGGATTAGATATAGGATGAAAAGAGATAGGAAAAGTAGAAAAGTAAACCAATAAAATACACAGATGTGTCATACTAGTACCGCAACTGTTTAAAAGATGGCGTAAAACCCACGCACGTGTGCAACTACCAGTCTACGTGCGGACCACCCTACTGCAGCTTAGCTTCTGTGTGGACCACACTACTGCTACTGAGCTTCTGTGTGGACCACCCTACTGCAGCTAAGATTCCATGTGGACCACACTACTGCAACTGAGCTTCTGTGTGGACCACACTACTGCAACTGAGCTTCTGTGTGGACCACCCTACTGCAGCTAAGATTCCGTGTGGACCACACTACTGCAACTGAGCTTCTGTGTGGACCACCCGGAAATGAAGCGGTGCTATCCAACAAGAACACCAGAACGTAAATCAAACCGAACCTCAAAAATATATGATAAGCTCCACTGCACCCTAGTGCGGATAAGGATTATCATCAAAAAATAAAATAAAATTTTCTTAGAGGGTAGCACTTGAAATAATAAAAAAATATTTGTGCCAAGCCATGCTACTTCTTTTCCATGAGAACAATAGGGTTTTTGTGAGAGGTAAGTGTTGAAATACACGAGAGTTAAATAGGGGACGATATTGATGGCCTTGTCTCTTTTGTGGGGTGCTTCAATAAAAATATTAATATTTTCAATTTAGCTAATTTGTTGGAATTAAAAAGGGGATAAAAAATATGTGATATAATTTGTTAAAATAGTTTTTGACAAGGAAAAAGAAAATAGGGAAGTGGTTAGTAACATGATGATTAGGGAAAGAGAGAGGCGAGAGGAAATGTTATGTGGATTCCGTCCATAAAACTGATAGAATGTGAAGAAGAATAGATAATTAATCATGAGTTAGCTTTAATAAATTGCATGTATTTTATTATATTTTTTTAATTTTGTGGCAGGATTTCTCTTGGGAAGAGCATGATTCTGAAGCTGAAATGAAGCTGATTCATTTCATGATTTCAGATTAGAAAATCAGAAATCATTTTTTAAATAAGCTTAAATAAAATTCAAAATGTTTCTAATCAAAATAAGATTTAGAAACGTACCATATATCTAAATGAGCCGAGAACGTGCATGTGAAACTGAGCATATTGCAATGGATAAATGAAGTAAAATTCCAATCATCGACGGCAATTTGTAAAGAACAAGTTTTTCCTTATATTTATGGACAAGTTTTTCATGGTAATATGAAAGACATTTCAAAAATTCCAAACACTTTTACAATAAATAAATGTATTGTATATTTTAGCCAGTCTAGAAATAAGATATTTTATGATTTCTAAACATATAAGAATTCCGAGTATGAGCTCAAGAAACCAACAGTTAAAGGTAAGACAGGGATTGCAACAGTTCAGATAGGATTAATATGTCGTAATATTGTGGATTCGCTTTCTTCATATTCTAAAATTGAGCGTTAAAATGAAGATTGATAATAATGAGATAATTAATAATGATCCGTCAGAAAAAGATTTTGCGCTACATGTGCTAAGCACATTTGTTATAAAAACTTTTGAGCATATAGACTAGGTTGGAGCAGACGGGTTGTGATTTTTTACCAAACGAAACAGTCTTATCTCCTAACTTGACGCTTAGTGTTTATCTGCCAACGTCCGAATTCCAAAATAAAATTCTCATCTCTACTGGAAATCCTAGGTACTTGTTCTTTTGAACTACCAGGTGAATTCTCAAATCTCACGGGAAGGAAGGTTATATATGAGTTAGATGATAGCACATCATTAAACACAATCGTGTTTTCTGGAGTTTCTCGGGATTTAGAAATCACATCTGCCCATAATACCTTGAACTTTTCCGTAAATCAGCAGGAGTTCTCCACAATTCCAACTGTCTAAGTTTTCCGAAATTATAGTAATGAGTTAGAAGAGCAGCCTGCTCGATTACACATTGAGCCTATGCTTGTTGACAATTATATACCAAACATAAACCCACTATCAAACACAAAAACAGAAAAACACTCTCCCAAAAATATTCATACAAATGTTTGGTATGCGAAAAGGTTTTATCTAGACATGGTCGGTTAGAGGATCATTATAACTATTATTCTGGCAGTTGCAAAACCGAATAAGTGTGTATTTGTGGTAAAGACTTTGAGCGAAGCGATCGTTTAAAAAGACATTATAAATTTTGTCACACTTACAAACAGTCTTTGGGAACGAACGAAAATATGTATTTCCATTAATTTAAAAAGTTTTTTTTTACAAATATTATCAAATATTTTGAAAAGTACTCTACTACTAGAAAAAGTGCTGAGATGCAATACATGAGAATATTACCAAAAACTCGGAATTTTTTTAATGCTTTTTTCCATTATGAACTACAAATAAAATGTTCAATGTTTAATAAATTATTTAAAAAGTTTACTTATACATTTAGTTGCCAGTTTATGCTATGAGCTATCAATACAGATTAAATGCGGATGTTTAAATCTCCGATAAAATTAGTTTTAAGGAATTTTTTGTTAAAACGTTAAGAAAAACGTTACGATATGTTAAGACAAACTTTACCACGTGTTAAGATGAAACTCAAATGTTTACTATTTGTAATTGTAATGTCTTAATCTGTTCAGCCAACGACGAATGAATTCTGTCGAAAAATGTTTTCTTCCCAATCGTAGAACTTACAGTAATAATCTTTAAATGTGTATATTTATTTTTATTCATGTTGAAACTCTTGTGTAGTTTAGCCTTCAACTTATTTAAACATTTGTTTGTACTGACTTTAGATGAGTTTGAATTTGTTTAAAATATGGATGTACTAACATAAGTATTACATTCAAAGAAAGATTACTTAAATATTATGTATTTACTCAAAACGGATTTGTTTTTAATATATATAGTACGCTAATTTTATTATATTTCAGCCTTTCTGTGAATTTGATGTTTGACTTTGCGCACTACCTAATGCGTCATGTATGAATATGAGCTTAGTCAAATATTCGACTAATTAAACGTTAAAAATTGATTTTAATCAATTACCAATTTAGAAGTAAGTAGAAAATAAGAAATTATTTTATAGTTTCACTGAATGTAATATTTATGTTGTATCAATATTTCACTACCCTTTAAAACACCTGATTTAGATTCGGTTAAACTGTGAGGTGAAAAACTTTATTGATATACTGCACATGTAATCTGCGGTTTAAAAATAGTGTCGTATTATTGGTAAAAATAAACTAGATGAGAGAATAAGTCTTTTTATTGCTAATAAGCCTAATTCCAATGAAATAATGTTCTTGTTACCGAAAGTGAGCATGAATAAAGGCTAATAAAAATATAAAACACATGTCTAATTTTGAACTTATTACAAACCATAAAATCGTACTTTTCAAATCCACATAATATATTTTATGTGCAGTACAACCTAGAATAGGCGCATTTTTTCTATATTTCATATTGACACATATATGCCATTGTTAGTACATTTTTCTGTTTTTCCCTCCAAACAATTTGTTTATAAAATGCTTGGTAGAAGCTCACAATCCTTACTGAAAGAATTAGAGATAACCAGACATTTTATCTTAAAGTGAAGAAGCTTTTGTAAAAGGAGACAAACTGAAACACAGTTAAATTTCTGTTGTCCCATTCTTTGTGAGGATGCTTATACCGAAAATATTTTCAATGTAACAGCAAGTAAAACTGCGTAATAGCTTGACGTGATTAATAATTTGGAAAAACATTGTGACTCTTGCATTCTCCAATGCAAAAATACATCTACCAAAATTAATGAGCAAACTTAAACGAATGGTTTGGACAACATGCTTGTTTGATAGCATTATTAGGAAATTTTTCTGGTTACGTTGGCGTCAAATACATAAAATTAGGATGGAGATAGTAGAATTCAAATGGCTTTTGCGGATCCAGTGACCAAAAATTAGATTGTTGGAAACGGGGCGTAACAAGAGGTTTGTGTAATACTTCGTTAGTTAGTGTAGCGAAACATGCAAACATATATTTTTGACAAAAAACAAACATGTCATTGTCTTGTTCAAGCTGAAGCGCCTCTGGTGGAATCAAATAATCGAAAATTTAGTTTCGGCAGCTCTGGTAGCTTATGTATGAGCAGAAACAAAATCTTCAAATCTTATGGTTAGTTGTATAGTTTATGTTGAATTCGAATGCATAATGAACCACAAAAAGAAGCGGTCAGGTTCAACTGATGAAAATATCAAAACGAAAGACAAGTCAACAAATTAAAGCTTTCTTATAAGGATATTCTTGCCGCGGCAGATTTTTTGCATTGCTGAAATATTGATACTTGAATATGCATAATTTTACTTGTTGCTTATTCCTAGCCGTAATACGTAATACGTACGTACACTGTTTTCTCTGCTAGCTGATCGTTTTACTTTTTAATTTCACTCCATGCCGTGTCATCACAGAATCAAAATCGACCTCGGTTGTTTTAAATATTAATTCAATTTAGAGTTTGCGCTAAAGCAATTCAAAGATAGCAGATATGAGCTACCTGATTTACATTAGAATGACCTAATGATCTTATACCGAGCTTTAATTTTGTTATCTGTAATCAGTTGCAGTTTGGAGATTAAACCAAAAAATATTACTATGCAGCGAGTCTGAATATGCTTGCGTCATGATGATATATTTTAAAAGTAATCGCACCATGTTTTTTGAGTAAATGACTACGTTAAGTCGAGACTAAAATGAGAAATGCTAGCAAGAGCCAAATATGTCTCACATGCGTCCAACTCCAAATTCTTTTGAGGAATACATGACTGGAAAACTTCGTTGATTTTATCAGAACCTAGCTCCTAGCTCATTACTTTTTTAAATATACATTGCTATAATGCTATGTCAGTACACAGATGTCACCTCGCCTCACAAGGAACGGTTGGTTTGCAACCTTGCAAGTTTTTGTAAGTGGAAGCCACGTACATTCTTGCCTGCCTTCTTACCTAAAACTTATTAGCATCAAATAGGATAAATACATGCTGGATAGTTTCCTTTATAATTGTTGCTACATGGCAACGTTGAAAATTACCATACTTTGAAAAAGTCTTTACACAGAACAGAATTCACTACACAAATAAAAAATTTCAAAACTTACTACTAGCATTCACGATATCACTCGGATATATTTTTGAATCCCGAAGCGTTTATACCCTTATTTTTTGTAGTGGTAAGTAGGATATCGGAACAACGATTTTGAACTAAATATTATGAGAAAATAAACCAAAAAATAATGATAACCTACGGTTTACCCAGTTTACTTAAAAGATTTAATTCATCAGGGTCTCTAGTATATACATAACTGTAAAGTAATGCACTTATGTAATTTTTACACCTTTTATATTTATGGACTGTGGTAGAAAAAACCGGACTAATTTGAACGAAGGCTGGAAACATTGGGTATTACATGATAATAAAGTACTAGTCCACAAGAAGTTCATTTAACCAACTTAGCATATGGTAAGACACAGTTCCATATCGTGAGTATTAAACGGCCTTCCCCTAATTTTTATGAAAACTTGGTATACAATTACTAAACCTGCTAAATTCCTGGACATTTTCGATAAACAAGTTTTGGCAAACCGATAAATGTCTGGTTTACTCATTCAAATGTTTATTAAAGCCAAAGAAGGACATACAGATTCATAAAAGTAAAAATCATACATATCTTCTCATTTTTTTTACAAGCACTTGCAAAAACATTCTTTTCAAGTCAGGCTAACCAATTTTTTACCTTTACAATTTTATAATTGTTTCATTCTCAATTAAATATAAATCAAAGCATGTATGGAACCTTATAAATTTTGCATATATATTTGATGTAGTGACTGAATTATTATTGTGCTGAACACAGTATATTATTTTTTCATTGAAGCAATAACTGGTATTTCTTAAGTTATTTGCATGTAATACCTGTTTAACGGTTCCCATAAATGGAATTTATTGAAATAAATTATAAGTATTGTATATTGGACTAATTGTTCATTAGAATTTACGAAACCAACACGATTAGCGCTTGTAGTCGGAACTGCGTTGTGCGTATAAGTTTGCCAGGAAATTTTTGGATTGATCATTATCAAATAATCTACACTACCACAAAGACATTAAACCTTTTGACAATGTAGGCAAGCAGTAAATATCTCAGTTTAGGGGTTATTTTGAGAGCTGATAAGTTAAACACTTGAGGGAATTGTTTCCAAAATAAAAAATTCTGTGGAGGAGGCAAACAAAAAAAATTCCTCGAAAGGAAGAACATATTTAGTTTAAGTACACATCCAAAAAAGTATGTCCTCTCTGGCTATCTGATTAGAAAGATAATAAAATATCTGTGTCAAAAATATTTTGCTTGAATGTGTTTTCCTTTTCCAAGTCATTATAATACATTGCAGACCTAACGATACTTTAGTAGCTTCATGTATTGGAAATTAGAGAAATCATTTGGTGTAATTATTTAGAGCTTTATAAATATCTCCTTAACTTCTTTTATTTGAATAATTTTTATTAACTCTTGTAACATTGACAACTACGTTTTAGTTAAAAATAATTTTTTTCAATCCGGAATTAAATGGGCTAAAACGCTACAAAAAGCAGATTATTATTTATTAGTAGGTATAACTAATTTTTTAATTAGAAGTTTTGAAAAGTGTGGTGTTGTTTTTTATTTACTGAGTCACCAAGTAAATCAATGAAGTAGAAAACATGTCAACCAACCAAGTTTGCCTTTACACAATTACCAATATGTAAAAAAAGCTAGCCATATGCATTCACTTTTAGACACAGCAACGCACAATTGGACTACTACACAACACTCTTGCTTGGTCTCGCTATTCCCTGTCTCTTCTGTATTTTACTTCCCTGCTGATAAATAATAGACAAAAATATCTCTACTTTTGTGTTCATTAACGCTGGAAAGTAATTTCAAATATTAAATATTTGCACGAAAGTTAGTAACTATGGTTAAACTTTTCACACCAGTGTAATTTTTTAACTTGTCTGGCTTTGGCTAGATAGCTTGTACTTAACAAGAGATTTACAATAGGTTTGAGCTTTATACTTTATTACATTCTGAGTAGAAGACTCAAACATAAGTTTGTTTATATAATGAATCCATCCTCTATCGTTTTTGCTTGCTCGTTTGCTTCAAAAAATCCCAAAAAGCAAAATCACAAGTAGCAACTCGCCTCACCTCCACTCTACCGTCGAGTCTTCATCTCCTAGATTCATCCGCTTTTAGTTTGCTTTATTTCAAACATTCCACCACTTCCAAAGGAATCTGTGTACTAAACTAATTTTATCCCTGGAGTTCGTCTACACGTTTTGAAAACTCCAAAAACGCCACACTTTAAATACCAAACGATCCTTGGTTTCTTAACGTTTTTGATTTCACTTCACTTTATCTGTTTTATCGCACCGGCTAAAATAATTTAGTACTCACCTTACTGCCTACACATTGTAAAGGATAATTTTCTGTGTCGTGTATGAACGTTTCCAGAAATCTAAAATTAGTTATACACGAAGCAAGCTTGTAAATATCTTTTGTCTGTGTATATTCAAAAAAACATTATATTTAAGTATTTTACATGTTTACTAAATGTGAAGTGAACTATTGTTTCCTTGAATGTTTAATATTTAGTTATTTTAACATTTTTAACCCTTATTTAGCCGGATTAACAAATAAGTTCTAGTGACAAGTTATTGGTTGAATTTAACTTAGAAAAGCGTAGAAGCAACTTAATAGTTTTTAATGGTTGAGTTAATTCTTTGGAAAGGATAATCACAAAATTATTCAACTCCTTGAAAGATTAAACTTTGAGCCTATAAGATCCATGGATATTTAAATAAGCATAGCTAACGACTTGAGAAAGATTTAAATTTTTGTTTGAACTGTAAATTTGCAAAAATTTACTGATATTATACTCAACTTAACTTCTCTAAGAGTAATTGATGATCGTATAGTTTTTAAAGGTGTGTCCCTCAGCTTGCTCAAAAATAACTTGTAAGCTTTAAGAGAGATTTTAAAACGTAAAGTTTAGTAAGTTACCAATTTCAGATTATCAAAAATAAAACAATTTTCGTGTACGTTTAACTTTGTACTATTTTTCAACTGCAAGAAATTTTGCATTCTAAAGGTAATTTTAGTGACTCTAACTAAGCATTACCTGTAATTACACGCTCAAATATTCGATAAAAAAGTATCAGTACATATAGTTTATTTGGCTTATCACTCGGAGAAAGCACTGTATCGAAGATAGTTTTATGTTTTTGGTTTAACGATACATTTAAACAAATTATAAAGTAAAAAACAATAATTGGAACGAATCAGAAATTTAGTGCTACGGTTGGTTGATCTACCCAGTGGTTTTAAGTGAGTGATTTAGTATTACCATACGTGTTTTAGTTTATCTTTCATATTGATCTACATGAACTTACTTGTAAAATAATTAGCTGTAAACTTTGTGGAAAGTCCTAATAGAATCTTTTTTACAGTTGGTTAACGACAGAGAAATAAAAATGTGGGATAGTACAACTATAAAGGACAAAAACAAAAAATTAAAAGTGACAGTGAGGAATCAGACCACGGACAAGATTTCCCCAACAGACACAGAAACAATGTTGCTGATACCAATAGCCATGTAGTCCCTCCTGTTTCTCTTGAACAGAGAGGTGCCACAGAAGATCTTGAGAGTGAGCTCGAAATAAAGAAATCCAAGCTCAGCACAACCACAGACGATGATAACATATTGTTTCCACTGGGTCATTTTTCCCTACGAGTAGGTCCATTTCTAAGAATGACAATAAAAGAACATCAATCATTTCGGGAGGAATTAATGTTGTTAGTTCTGGCAGTTCTGTTGATACCAGGGATGTAAAAGTTGTACATGGAATTATAAATAAAAAATCAAATACTCAACAATTCAATACGGAAGCCGGAAAGGTAAACCTCAGAAGGTATTAACATGATATTTAGCAGGGATGTATAGATTACAAGGCTCGCAGTAAATGATTACAAATTACTGATTGCGAAAATTCCCTTCATAATTTTAGATTACTGATTACCGATTACAAAAAAATTTGCTGACGTTTTTAGATTAATGATTACAGATTACGTGTTCCTAAAACATGAGATTTTGATAACAGATTTTAGATTATATTGTCTGATTACTGATTAAAAAATTCGATTACATTTTCAAAAAAGCATAGCCTTACGTTCCTTAACTGACACGAGCTCAATAAAAGGGTAAAATATTATAATTGGCTGATTTTGAAGATATGTGTGAAGAATGATTAGGAAGTAAAAGTCCTAGTACTTGACGTTTGTTAACGTGTTTGGTTGCATATAATGCGATTTTTGTTATAAATTGAAAGTCTAAAACTTCATTTTTAAAACATGACAATGTAAAATACGGCTTTAAAACGCAAATCAAGCTAACCATTTACACA
>JAQIWO010001143.1:0-10969 GCA_034695405.1 Entomobrya muscorum | reverse complement strand
CGGGATCTACACGCTACCCCCATGCTGAATATGCTGCACCAGGTAGTATGGTTTCGGACTAACAAAATTAACTAGTAACGTTTTTACTATGAAATAGAATGTATGATATATATATTAAATCTAACGATTTACATTTAGCCTCGCCGGCCCATTGAAAAAAATCTGCGATCTCTGAACTTCGATGAGTTTTGAAATTCTACACTTGATAATAATGTAGCTGGAACCATTTAATTTTTTCAAAACCTCATGAATAATTTCAACTTTTCATATTATATAGTTAGTTTCCACGGTATTTATATAATATGACTGCTCACTGCTTTCTCGTAACAATTTAGATCGAATAGTTGGGTTAGTCTAGTTAGCTCAGAAATCCCAGCAATGAGTATTCACATGAATGGTGTCATGTTACCAAAAACAGATGGCATTGCGGAATCAATATAATCAAATTGATTGATTTTCTGTGCCACACGCACAGCTTGATATTAACAAGATGAACTATTTTGAAAATGATTTTGGGCGTCAATTGAATTGAATATCTTTAATGCATAACTTATATAATCAATTCATGCAATAATATCAAAAATGTATATGGTAACGAAAATCTGGTTTTAAACCTGAATGATTTCCGAGTTCTTTCCGTCGGTTTACCGTCCTGACTGATAAGAATCTGCAATATACACCAGCTTTTACGATATTTAATATTATTTTGCAAGTTGGCTTCATGTATAAATATGTGGAGACTACCCTGTAACGACGACCGATGCAATCTATAATCAACAAGCTATAAGGACGTAGAAAATATTCTACAATATTTAGTAAGCCTCAAATATGAGTCTTAAAGAAGCGGAAATAGAAGGTGATGAGGATGCATCATCATCATCACCAAGGCCAGTAGTGGAAGAATCTCTTGGAGGAGGAGTCTCAGCTAAGAAGAAGAAGAAAGAGGATAAGGCAACCACGATGTGGATTTCAACGTCAGTGTTTTTCCCAAGCAAGTGGTGGTCATCATCATCTGGAATGCGAGATTTGGAGGAAACTACTACTGTTGCTCACCAATCAGCATTTAAAAGGCGGAGAGGAATGCAGGAGGATCACTGTACATGCCGATAAACAGGAACGAGAGAATTTTTGGAGATTTATACTGCTGTGTTGACGACGGATGCGCCGGATGCATAAAACAAATAAATTCAATTAAAAAACTCGTTTACTCATTTCCTCCGGAGTAACTAAATAACGAATGTTATGCAAATAATGTCAGTTCCAGTTCTTCTGGACGACTAATTATTCATCTGGGAGGATTCACAATAAGGCGAAGTCAGAAAGATTTCACGATATTATGCCTCACTTGCGCCTGCGCATAGTTTAAAAGTTTTGCCTGCATTTAAAGTATGTACAATCTCATTATGTGTATCTAACTTATCAGCAATTTCAAAATGACTTTAACACCATATTGTCTGGTAACGCCCAGAGGAGATAGTTCTGAGCTGCTTTGTTGATCCGGGCGAACTGACTGATTTCCAACAGAGGATTTACACTGATCTCGTTCATCATCAAATGACATGAACCACTTGCAGCTCGCTGATGCAGAAACCAAGAAAACACTTACTTACGAGATTTATTACAGCATAAATATAATTACAAGTTATTAATTTATGTAATAATATTTAAACCAAGCATTACCACTTATTGACTAGCCTTCGACAACAAAATTGAGATTTCTCTTTTTGCCCCAAAAAATCCTGCCCTACCGAGTAAGCCGATTTGTTGAATTCCAACTAGGATCTCTGTGAAAAATAGGAAATCCCCAAACAGAAATTTGCACATGATCTCCTCCGATTGCTTCAACATCAATTCCACATTCATCTTAACATGCAAGACAGAATGTCCACGTGAATTGGAACAGGAAAGCATGAACGAGGGATTTTATCTGATGGTAGTGTCAATCACAGCTTGTGGGAAGATAGACAAGACAAGGATGGCTGTTGTCGTGTCGCTGGAAACAAGACCTAGAGAGTTTCTTTATACAACTACTCAAGTGCACAACGACCCAAGTTAACTCCAAAAAGTTTGCAGGTGGCCCAGACAAACCGGAAAAAACGAAATACGGATTGCCTGATTGTGAGAGACTCGTGGATGGAGCAACTCCACTATTACCAACCGTCGATTCCTGTGTTTTGGTGTGGATTTATCCGCATTTTGTATTTTTGCTTGTTTACTGATTTTTTAAAATTAATTACGTAATCGTTATTACTGTCGCAGGGGAAATGATTTTGCTAACGTGCATGAGGAATATATTTTTTTATCAAATGCAAGTTTTTAAAGATGGTTAATTATAATTTCTTAGAGCTATCACTTTATGTGTATGTTAGTTGGGATACTGACACGATGAGAAGATATCAACTGAAGTTAATTATTATCATATTTAAGATTATAATTTTAATACTTTAGGTTTTTAAATGTGTACTTGTTTCTGAGAAAATATTTAGAGTGGTGTGCACGGTTTCCTTTTGCTTGTATCTATGGTAGGGAGGCTTACCTTTTGTAAGTCGCATATATATTTTAAATAACGGGTTAGGTGAACGTGGATCTTTTCCTAGGCAAAAGAATCTCTAAGAATATACGGTGCACATTTTAAATTGTTATTCTAACGCAGTTTATAAGAGTAAATCCAATATGACTAGCTGAAATATAATTCTTAAGAATAAAAATTCTCGATAATAATACTTTCTACATTTCAATTTATTTTTTAAAGTTTTTAAACTGGCATTGGATCACCTTTTAAGGGAATCGTTACTTATTGTTGCACTAGCAAATTAAATAGAAACGTTTACTTAAATTTCCCTTTTGTTTGGGTTGCGTGAAGGTTGCGGTTTTTGACGCCGACAAGTATTAAGCGCGTAAAATAATGATTGCGTTAGGAAACAGATCGATGGATCCTCCTCCAGATTATGAATTAAAGGAAAAGACAGAAGTCTGATACACGGTTACTCACTAAAACTCATGATTAGAAATATAAGAACGTAAAAATTGAAAAATGGAGAAATTATTGCTTTATTTCCTTACTTTTATACCATTTCCTCATTCTCTTTCACCCAATGCCGTTTGATTGTTGCTTGGGGGAGTCTGTTCGCTCTTGGAGCATGTTTGGAAGGCACATGCGAGTCACCACATCCAGTGGCATAGCTCACGTTACCGTTATTATTACTTCCATTAGTCGCCGCTGCGGATAAATCTTGTGACAAGAAAATCCGCGCTTCCTAGGGGAGTTGGATGATATGTGCATTCGATCGATGCCTACACATCGATTCCATTTATGTATGTTTTGATTCGAAAGAAAATGCCGTGTGTTTCTCTTATTGTCTATAATGTAAAACATTTTTAATCGTATTTATTGGCGAATCAACTTAACTAGCTTATTTATTTCAGAGCTGGTAGCGTCAAATTACTTTACAATTTAAAAGGCACTGTAGACAAATTGCACTCGTGAATTATTCTGCGTGGAATTGTAAGTTACAAGCTTACAAATGTAGATAGTTTATACATTTTAAAAGTCAACGTACTGCGAATAATAATGTTTTACATACGTGAGAAAATAAACGTTGTCTCAAACAACATTGATATTGATAAATAATAAAACGAATATAATTTTTTTTAACCAAAGGTCAATTCATGGTGGTTTACAAATAATTTCCATCTTGCATTGTAAAATGCAATTATAATCGTGTGAATCGGATACTGCAAGAATGTTTGCATACTGCAGCATTGCTATCAGGCCAGAAAAATCTTTTGCAATAGTAAATAGTAGGATCGGGGAATGGGTAAATATTTGAAACTTTCTCTCTGTGCGATAATTAAATACAAATTAAATTTTGGCCTACATCCTTCAACTTTACAAGGTTTTTCAATCCGCTATTACGTACCTCATAAAAATTTTGTAAAGTTAATAGACCACACTGTTTTCTAGCAATATCTTCTATTACTTTGTAGCCCGGTACAAAATTTAATCTGGCCCCTTCGCATTAAGAGAAGTCCTGTTGCTTGCGGGAAGCCAACTTGCAATATGAACATAACGTAACATTGTGAATAGCGTAGAAGAAAAATGCACTCAATATTACAATTTGTGTTATAATGTTTACAAAATTTGTGGCTGCAATCTTCAAATATTTTTGGGTTTATTTCGTTGCAATTAATTAAAAATTAAGGGTAGGTGTCTTGATGTCGTCAGTTCGGAAGGTTTCTGTGCATAAGTTTTTACTCAAGTATAAGTTGAGTAACGGGATTCTCTAGATTCACATAAGCAAGATCACACAAGCACTATTTTCCATTGGTTACAGCTTTGGCTTGATTAACAGGTCTCTGTTTCTATTTTTTCTCAAATGTCGAGTGATCAGAGGTTTTCACAAATATATAAACGTCAATTTCAATCCGAGGTTGAAATATAATTCGGATCAAGCCTGAGCTCTGATACAACTTTCTCTGTGTCGATTTAAAGTTATTTAGTGAGCGTTCACAGGTACTACGCAATTTTTTCTGCAACGAGCTATGTAATCGTAATAAGTTTTTACGTAATTGATTAGGCTAACGTGCGATGTGATTTTTTAATGCGGTCCAAATGTAACACTTTGAAGACATATGTTGTTAATTGTAGCGCGTTGTTAATGAGATTCGTGGTTAGATACTTTATGAATTGGATATGTATTACAATTCAGTGGCTTCGAAAGATGTAAGAGGAAGGTGTCTTCTTACTAGCAAGTTAGTTTGGGTGAATCCTAGTTTCTTAAGGGTGTCTGGGCCTGGAAAGTCCCCAAAGAGACAAACTCCACTATGGATATGCTAACCATGGCGTCACACACATAAACTTAAACACGAGCACTCAGACCTAACCTCTCCAAAACTTTACTTTTTAAAGATCAACTTGAATAGGCTTCGTTGTTTCTAAAAATTTGAATGGCATGGTTCTACAACTTGTAGTTGAGGAGTGATTCAATATTTTCTATCAAATGACAATTAGTCATTTATTGCAGTGCATACAAAGCTTTATTTTTTTAAATATAATATGTACATCTAAAATAGAGTTTAGAAGTTCTATTCTCCGGTGTCTCCAGTGTCTAGTATATTCTATGTGTCATGTTGCTATATAAGAGGAGCATACATGTAAATACTGAGGAACCCAGATGAAAGGACATAAGAATAAGATTTAAAAAATGCAAAAAATTCCATCATGCTTGAATCCTTTGTCGGCAAAGCTATATTTTGGTGGTAAACATTTCCTAATTGAACTAATTTGCGTGAACAATTTGGCTGTAAAATAAAACTGTCATTTGAAGCAAGGAGTAATAAATCGCGTTAATAAAACGAGTCGAGTTTTATAAACATTAAGTTTATTAGTTTAGTTTTTTAATTCTTGATTACACATCGTTCAGTAAGTATTTCTGTGGTTTTCAGGCTTAATATCATGCCGTGCTGTTATGTACAACTTTTCTTTGGATTGCTAAGCTACATCAAATAATATATTCACTAGCGATGATACGCATGTATGTATGTATTTGAGGAAAGGAACCTAATTTGAATATTTCAGATACCTTAACCACATTAAAGGATTTTTGCGATCTTTTCCTTTAAACTTTTAAATTATGCAAGTTAGATAGATAAAAGTTATAAATTTCGACCTGTGAACGAAATAAGTAAGTGTCAATACTTATTAAGCGTCCATGAAAAACCTCCGATAATTTCATCTCATTAAGGAAATTGATTATTTCTTAAGTTAAATTATTGTTTTAAAGCTTTATTTAATAGGTCGATTTCTACCCAATCCCAGGTTGTGCTTTAAGGTTTTTGCCAAAACAATATTCGGTTTGTAAGCAATGGATTTAATAATAAAAAAACTTTGACTTCGTGCATAGAATGAAATTCATAAATCATGCTTCATGTCCCAGTAAGTTTTACAATCTCTTGAATCTCTATACATCTAGCGTAATGGTTCAAATCTGTAGGTGGCTTCTGTACTCCATAAAATTTGTACACATTTGAAGCACTATTTTTCATTCTAGGGATATATGGCTAGAAGGATTTGAAATACAAATATTACATTTTATTTGCATGAGAAAGTGCTTTGCTATTGTTGGGTTAGCTGGAAAAGAATTAAGTAAATCCTGAGAAATTGTTTTAACTCAGCTTTACGTGCTAATTAGGAGATTATCTGTGCATCAAGGAATTTAATATTTTTAGTAAATAGATCATTATATTTGCTTAAGGTGTTCCATTTCGTAAAGTTTATTATTTGAATTTAAATTAATTAAATGAAATTACAACGCCACACATATTAAATCATGGCTTACAAATACACAAGATGACTACCAGATAACAGATCAGAATGGGTGGTATGTTTGTGTATTGCGTGATGCAGTTTTGCAGTTTGGTGAAGGGTGACAATCTAAATTTAAAGCAAATTTTGCTTTATTTAAAAAAAACTAAACGTATGTGCAACTCGTCATGAAAGCAAGTTTTATGATTTCATGTCGTATTCCTGGAAGCTGTCTATGCATTTTATGGGGGTCATATATGTAGTGTCAATCTTTTCGGATAGGAGGCTCATTTATGCAAAAAAAAACTTTCTATATGAGGTACTTTACATTTCTAGAATTGCTCCAGTCAGCAGTTCCGTTCTCTTCTTGAAATGTTATAACAACAACTGCAGAAATAATTATTGACACGTGAAATATTTGTATGTGTATGTGCTTTGGGAAGGAACAATGATATTTAGTAATCAATGTCCAACGTAAAATATTTACAATAAATAATATTCTATTTAGAATAGGGATCTTACCCCTTCGGGCAATAGCCCATAAAGCCAGACGAGCAAAACATGCATAAAAAATTAAGAATTTTGAATGAATTTTGGTAGACTATTCTTAGTGATTGGCATAAGGAACAATATGTGTTTATTGAATTTGTATCACTTAAAAAAATATATACTCCTCTAATAGTTGAATAGGATTTAAGCTATTATCACCTGAAGTCGCAAACAGTAATCTGAGGTACGGTAATTATTGAATACATGCAGTACAATAATACAGGCGTTCTAAGCATTAATTAAAGAAGTAAATTTAATAAAATATAAACAAAGTCAAAAGCAACTTTAGCCAGCAATCTAGAAGTCATCCTCAAGTTTGCAATATTTCAAACTACAAAGGGACTCTTTAAAACATAAATTCAATTTGCAACAGTTATAAATATGGTTGCTTTGTAGCCCGATATTGCAGACCAAGTGCAAAGACGATGTTGACATGCCTGCTTTCAATTAATAAATTTAATTGCAACCGTTATGTGTGCAACCTAAAATGTGCATTTTTATTTTTGCTATTATATAAATGAAAGTAGAAAATAATAGAAATTCTAAACTTCATGCAACGTCTTTTACCAAGGAAATTCATAATTTGGGTTTTCGGTCGATTTTGTGTTATTGCATAGCAATCATTGTAAGATGGATATGACATAACATTTTGACGTGACACATCATCATTTTGTGTTGCAGTTAGCGTGATTTGATGGTATTTTTAATTAAATTTCATCTTCAAAAGCATAATAAATATTCAATCATAATCGGGCTATTGAATTATATTTTTCTGGGTGATGAATATACTACTGTCTAAAACGCCACATAAGCAATTTACGGTATTGGTCTACCCACAAAAACTAAGATCTCTGGTCGCCCTATAATTGAGATAAACACTAAATGTACTTATGGAAATGAAATTAACATAAAACTGGTAAAGGTGAAAGGTTTACCCATTGCAAAAGTAGAACCCTACGAATTTAATAACCTAAGACCAAAGTGATGACTTCGTTTCTTTTACTCACGAGTTTCTAGGACCATACTACAAAGATTCAATCTCATATAAACAAATCCTGCCAGAATTTATTAAAAAACTCACCCAGTCACCACTACATTTGAATGTCATTCAAACTTGTTGTAAGTCTTAATTCCGATTTAAAAACTAAAACCCAGAAGAATTTGGTCTTTGTTTTATATTCTAACAAAGAATTCCATTCCGATGTATATTTTTATCTCAAAGTCCCACACTGATATGGCTGTTCCGGTTCCCATTGTACATGTCCAGGGTTCTCCTTTCAAAACAATCATATTGCAGCGGCACTCATTTCTCCCCTTATAGGAACGGGAAAAGCTTAGAAGGAACGCTGTGCAGATTTGGCAGTTTCTATTGACAACTTCCCATTCATCTGAAAGGATTAAAATTTTTGTGACAGGAATTAGGTGACAGGTCATCCACTAGATCCGCCAGAAATCGCGATGTTTAACTTACAAAACTGGCACCGCAAAACTAACAACACCATGATAATTCACAAGAACCCGTAAATTTCGTTAAATGGAGACGTTAAAAATATTTGTCCATTTTAGTATGATCAGTCGAAAGTGTTCCTAAGGATGGAATAAAAGATTTTTTCTGCCAGCTCAAATTCTGGAGAGCAGCAGTGACAAGGAAATTCGGAGGTGCACTAGCAATCAAATCGGTTAGGGAGCATTCGTACAACGAAAAACTTGACATGCGTTATTTAATAGATAGTTAGGTAGTGGCACCGCGTATCCCAGGATGTTGATCCACGAAACCGGAAGTGACAGCAGTGACCACCATGACTTCCTCCAGACTCTTCTTACTATCTGGAATCGCATCATTCATATCATAAGCATCAACCAATAACAAAATAAGAAATTAGAGAACAGAACAATGCGAGTTCAAAACGTATTAGCTTTAGGGAAACAACAACAACGTTTGAACAGAGCCAATATAATATTGCCAACAACAGACGAATGTAAACCTGATTTCAACTATAAATATGTATATAAAATTACACAAAAAAACAATTTTGAAGAATAGTACATATGTATGTTCTAAAACAAACAGGTAGAATTCCAATAAACTGCATTCATAATCAAATTTATTGCATTGTTTTTTTTCTCGTCACAGATGTATCCATTAGGTTACATACCAAGAAAACACATTCCAAAGAATCTTTATACACTGCAGCAGTTCTGCAGATATATTCCTTCATGGACTTGTGTGTTAAATGCAAAATACTTTTGAGAAGCATTGCCACGATCCCAGTTTAAAAGTATTCAATCATTCGTCCACGTTCAGGAAGTCTGATGAAAGGCATGCTGGAGCACTTTGGTTCTAATGTCACGTTGTTAACGTTTTGAAGTCCAGTTGGCAACAACTTCACAAGCAGTTTTGAAGTAGTAGAAATCTGTGTTGGATCAATCGACTTTTTCTTTTATGTAACTTTGCTCAAATTTCAAATGATCTTCTTCAGAAATATATACTGATCAATTTGAATTTAAGTTTAAAACTAAATTGAGATCCCTCCTGAGTTCAAATGCAACCTTCAAAGTATTGTGTTTGTCGTGGTTCCAAAGTTCCTATGCAATATGGGTGTAAAGGGCAGATTAGCCTGCTTAAAACTTTCGCAAATGTAATGTAATGAATTCTGTACTTGTTACAATTATCGGCGGAACGATTTTAGTAGCGTGCATTGTTGTTTGTTGTGAAATAAATGTCAATACTTGAAGCCGAATGGTAGTAAAAGCAGAAAAGTTTCAAGCTATTTCTGAATTAGGTAAAGTGATTAAAATTATTCTGATTACAGTAATGGATAATGAACTCCCACATGAATAGTGGATAAACTTGGGGATATAGTTTTAGTTATTAAAATGGCTGCAAATAATGGGCTTAACGCTCTCAATACCTCGCATTGTCAAACTGGCCATAATCCACCCCTACGTAAAACTCGTAATGGATTAGACTTACGGCATTCGTGTGAACGACCTCGTCTACATAACCAAGTTGCACAAAACAGTGCTTTGATATGATCAGACTAATTGTTGTGTTAATTTTATAGTTCTTTTCTTTATTTGTCATGTGTTGAATTTTAAAAGTCAAAGCTTAAACGATGGATTCTGTGCTATTTAAAATTAGGTTTATGTGACATGAAATAAGCTTTATTTCACGGTAGTTTATGGCTAAAATTATCCTAATAACTAAAAATATAAATTAGGTTATTATTCCCTGAGATAATACAATTTTCTAAGATGATGAATGAACTGCAGTATAAGTTTGATAACTAAAAGCCTAAAATAAGAAGTTGACTGATTAAGACTATGAATGCAGATTGTATACTCCAGTTGCTAGCACAAAAAATATGTTTGGATAATCAAGTAAAAAAGTCACATGCTGCTTCAGAACAAGCAAAAGAGTTGAGAAATTCTGCAAGTCTGTTGACCTGGGTTCATATAAGATAAATAATTTATTTTCGTAATATACTGATAACCGTTTAAAAGTGAAACATCTTTGATTTTCTAAAATGACAGGACACGAAAGAAAAAGTTATAATAAAAAAGAGATTTCGATGTAGACAATTCCAAAGGTAAGACCACCAAACAAAATCATCCTTTATCAATCAAGCTCACCAGCAAACCAGAACGAACACCCATTGAGAGTAAAAATAATTTATAATCTGTATTTTCAGCTGTTTTAAATAAATATGGTTGTATATTTGCTAAAAAATATTCATTTTTTAATCTACATAGATGAATGTAAAGTTGGTGCAGTAGCAGTTTAACGCCAACCACTAAATTGCATGACGTTTTGTTGACACATTGTCATACAGGAGAATATTATTAAGCGTAGGCTGTATCATGAGAAGTCTATGAATGGTAATTTCATAAGAAAATTGATTCAAAGAAAATTTATCACCAAGTATATTGCTTATAACAATGCGAGACCAGGAAAACGTAGAAACTACAAACGAAAAATTTAAGGCTATAAATTTTAGCCCGAGAGAGCCCAGAGTAAACGAAAAAAAGATAAAAAAAATGCAAATGAGCATTTGCTTATCTTTTTTCCCGTTTACTCTGGGCTCTCTCGGGTTCTGATGACAATGATTGGTTGGT
>JAQIWO010001142.1:0-10914 GCA_034695405.1 Entomobrya muscorum | reverse complement strand
TTTTTTTGCCATCTTTTAAATATTTTGTAGGTTAAAATATTAAGAGCTAAATATGTAAAGATGACAGCAGCACACACACACACAAGCTTATAAATAAATAGATAGCTTATCATGGCTTTCTGAAGTAGTTTGTCAGCGTAAACAGTAGCTACGGGACTTATAAAATCTATAAAAACTTTTTTTGAAATATTTTTAGGGTCAGCTTTACTACTGCCCTGATTATGAAGCATAACTATGCTTGATGTTCCCTCTATATTCAACTCGTTTCCAAATCGGACTGCACGTGCTCCGTAAAAAAGTAAATGGCCAACATCCATATGCTCCGTACTTCGTAGCACGATGCTTACCCTACAAAATTTCTTGGAATAATTTATTTTCAGATGATGAATTTGCTTCAATTCCATTGAATCGTCAATAAGATTCTGCAGCTGCGAATGCACCACTTCTTGAAATATTTTTTGTCGTTCTTTTGAATCATTGATTTCGACATGTTTTTAAACAATCTTGAAAGTTTTATTTCGTTGGTGTAAGAAATAAATTGTTCTGGCACGAACTCTGTAAATATGTTTAAGACCACTCAAACACTAAATTCTATTTCTAATTCTAGAAGAATTCTAAAGTGTCCATAAAACTAAGAGACCGCGTCCTCTGCAAGCGATTTGTGATGTTTTTGTGAAAATGAATGATACACTCGCTTCGTCGTTTTCGAGAACGCATAATAAGGGAACTCAGACTTTCCGTTTCCGAACTCATAGAGGTTGTGTCATATTGTTTTTATTTTAATCTTGTAGCATGTTCAAGTAGAATTGGCCCTGGTTTAATGTACTTCCTTTATATGTATTCTTATCAGCAATCTCAATAAAAGCGTGGGAAAGAGTTAACAATAAATAACGGGGCTGTCTCTTGTCTGCATTCAATCGAGCTAGTCTTTTGGCTTCGGAATTCATTTCCACTCAAACATTACTGTTTTCAAAATTTTCTGTAAACAAAATTCGTCTTTATTAAATTTATTTACGATAGGGCATTTAATAAATTGCAGTAGTAAATTTAAAAAAGAAAAGAAAAAAGGATTAACAACAAACAAAACTTCAATTTTCACATGTTTTCTAAAAACATTCATACCAGCAAAAAATTAAAATCTTTTGAGCAATTTAAAATTAATTAGGAAACCACTAACGTGAATAAGCGAGGTAACAAGCAAGTTGAAGAAAAATTGCGTCAATTGTAGAAACAATGAAAATCCTATTTTTTTACAAAATGCTGGAGAAAAAATCTATTATTTATTTATTAAATATGAAATAAAAAGCAAACCAAACTTTGCATATGCAGCCAAACCTTATTTGGAGAAAGTTTTGGGAGAAGCTGATATGATATACACTGTATAATAAATGGTTTTAAAATTCGGTGAAAGTACTGCTTATTATTATCAGGACGATTGTGCTTGAATTTACAAACATAACAGTTTGTGTATACTTTCTCCACTCTCCATTCGAGAAAAAGCAGACTTCTTAGCAGTCTGCATTTTCTCCGGGACGACATTTCCAGTGAAATTTTCTCCGGGTATTACCCGCCTACCCGCTATGTTTTTGCATGCCCGAATTGCCTTCTCAACTCAGCTGGCTCATAGCAAATAATTATTTCCACATTGAAGAAAGAAAGCGTTTGCAAAGAAAATCAATGAATATATTATATGGCGCTCCCATGATTTTTGGATTTAAATTCCTCCATTTATTTACTTTGCTGTTTTAAATTTTGCTTGCTTGCTTTTCTCTCTACCAACTTTATGCTGAACGCTTTCACAGAAGTTGTGGCGCCTACAAGAGCTTCCCTTTCTTTCCCTTGACGTTACTTTCAAGCACCTGCTTTGGCTCACCAGTATTCATGCTTTTGGAATTTCTTTGCTCGGTTCAATAACCCACTTGATTGATTTGCCAGCCAGCCAGTGTGGTGGTAAGGTAATCAAAATGATCGCCATCAGCAAATTAAAAAGCCAATATTAGTTTTGAGTCAGTAGGTAGATCTCCGGGAAAAATCCAAATGCTCAGAAACAGCTCGAGGCGCACTTTTGGCGGGCATCGCTACAGCACAACCTATGGGCTGCCTCTAAACGTACTGGCAAATAGTGCATCTCGACCTGTTTCTGAGCATTCCTGCGAAGTATCCACTGACTCAAACTAACATAGGCTTAATAGTTAACTGATGGTGATCATTTTTATAACATGCACGTTACAGAAGTGTACAGGACAGGAATTAGAAATAATATCAGTATTCTAACTTAGTTTTATATATAGCGTAATGCAACGTCGTAATACATATTTTTTGCAGTATTTACATCCACGTTGTTCAGATTCATCCTTGCCATGTTGCCATACATGTCGTTGTATATGAGAAAACAGTAAATAGGTAAATAGCAGCATCAACTCCTCCCCGTAAGGGAACGAGATACAGCTTCCCTCCACAACTCCTCCTCCCCTAAAAATCTGGTGGACTGGTCTGGAAACCGACTCTGTTAATTCCTCCAAAAAGTATTATAATTATTATTACTGGGAGGGTGTGCCTATGGATTCGCCTCTGTCCTCATCTTCTTCTTTGCCTTTCTCTGCTGCTGCCTCGAATCGGCTGCTAATCGTGGGCACTGCACTGTCATCCTCCTCTCCCTCCAATCCAAATATCCAGGAATACGTTTATTATCAATTCGAACTTGATGACAATTTGTATTTTAAATCTTGAGCTCAATTTATTTTTGTCTTTGTAACTTCTATTATTCTTTTCCGCTGTAGCGACTACAAAAAATAAGCAAAAGGTTTTATTTCACATTTTGGAGGTACTGAATAATTTCAACGCCGATTTTGAAAGAATGAGTTGCGTAGACTCTAACCGCTAGTATCAGCTCTCTCCCACATCTGGTCGGCTGTAGAGCAGTGAGTTGAAGTTCGAAAAAGGAATGGCAATAGAGTCCGTTTGTAATTTTGCTTTATTTTAATTTGCAAATCATTTGTGACGAACTCATAAAATAACCTCTGAAATGCGGGTTACTTGTAAATCAATTTCTTTCCAAAATTTTACAAACTTTTCTTCGTATTTAAATTTGGGTTGCTAACCGTCTAAGGATTAGTATATTATTAGCAACTTTGTTATTACGTCCTGTAAATCTGGAGATCATGAAATTTCCATGTAATAGGAACATTTCAAGTCTTGATCAAATGATACATACATACGTTACTGGATGAAATGGTAATTGAGAGGAATCGAGTTCATGTTTACTCAACATTAATTTTGAATTCTTGGGTGATTGAGGATTTTTTTATTTTTAGAGTTGTCGGGTGACATGAAATGAAACCTGCGATAAAATAAGTTAAAAATTTTTATAGTGAGTGATCTCTGTAAAGGAAAGTATAATTCTTGGGAAACAAACTATAGAGCTCCTTTAATTACCAATCCGAAAGCACCTTAAATTCGAACTACCTTCAATGTCTAGAAAAAAAACACTTATTGCTCCGAAAGGTATGCAGAGATTATTAATAAATTAGTTTAGTATATTGCGAATGCTCTGACTTGCTCTAAAATACTTACGCTGCAGGAGAACATAAACATCTATGAAAATATTTTATTTTTTGAAATGAAAACATTCTATATTTAGTGCTTCAGAGTAGTCAGTATACAGTTAGGCTTGTATGAATTGATAAGAGAAAAAATAATTCCGTGGGAACGCACGCCGTTCAAGAGAAAATCTTGATATTAGAATTATCAAGAGTTCAAAGATCCCCGTTCTCACCGCAACCGTAGTTAGTAGCAGTGTCAACGTCAAAAAATAGAAGTAAATCAAACACCAACAGTAGAATCTGCCAGTATAAAATCATAAGTATTCATCGCTTGACAATATAATACGACTCACATTTCATTTTACATAATAAACATTGATTTACTTCTCATTTAAAGTTTAATTTGAAAATGTAGTTTGGACAGGATCCCCAAATACAACTCGTTCCATCTTGATATGCCAAGAGACTATACAGTATTGTAATGTCTGCAATAAGGAAGCAAAATTAGCGGGCGAACTACTTTCCATTGTCCTGAATATTGGTTTGTTGACGAAAACCGAAACGTTTAAGTGAGTAAAGAATCCGTTGTAGCTGCGAACATTCATTATCATCAAACCGAATACCCAGAACATAAAAAGCTTGGTGATCAGGACCAAAAAACAATTATGGAGAAAATATTTTTTGAAGAAGAATAAATCATCAAGATGAGTCATGATGCAATGATGCGAAATGATCATTGCATTCATGAAAAGATTCCAATATCTACGTTTTTTATGATGCTGGCTTTCTTGCTTTTGATTTTCTTGACAGTTGACTTCGCTTAATGGAAACATTATCCATAGCAAACTATTATCTAAAAAAAATCTAAGGATCCAATTCAAAATATGGAGTAGATATTTTTTGAAGGAAAAAAGTTGAGAGGGTGAATCATTAGTCAGTATATAAACTTATTAGGCAGTAATGGACTTACAAATATGTTGCTTTAGTCAAAGAGCTCATGTATAATACTTTAGAAAAATGAGCAGTAATAATTATTCATCCCTTCATTTCAAAGATACATTTTTATCTATTCAGTTCCATAATCGTAAATGTAGTATAAAAAACTGGTATTTTGGCGTATTAAAAATGTTTTCGTAATTTTTGAAGTTTCGTACTAAAAAAGGCTACATCTGATATCTGTTCTGTTAAATATGCATCATTTTGACAACCTGTATCAATAAAGCTTTATAATACAATCAAACATGGATCTCAGATTTGTATGAAAAATTTATTTTCTGTATGCTATAATTAATAAACTGAGCGCAGGTCCAATAATTTCACACTTACATCGTTCGGTAGTACATTTACTTCTCGTCCATAATTTATTTCATTCTTGTCTTTATAATATTCCACCTTAATTAGTTATTCCTCAGTATCCAAACAAGCTCAAGGGATAAATACGATAATACTAATGCGAAGCAACACAGTTTGTCTACACCGCAAACAATCTTTTTTTTCGAATACAACACGAATACTCCGAAATGAAGTCGTGAAATGCTATCTTTCCGGCAGATTATACGCAAAGACATGTCCATACTGAAAGAAACCACTCATTCGCCAACAATTGGCAGAGTTCCAACGGAAACTAAACGATGTGAATCCCAGATATAATAATGCACAAAATATTAATTAGTGCAATGGCTCGAAACAAGTGTTAATGGGTAGTAAATAATAGTTGTGACGATGGTGAAAAACAGCAGCAATCCGCGTTGATGTCTTCGAAAAATCGAAATTCGTTTGAAATCAAACAAAAACTTATCGCGTTGATGATCGGAAAACGAGGCGTGGAATAATGGTACACTACAAAAAGAAAAGAAACAGTCGTCAAAAAAATTTGCTGATTTTATATACTTTCTTTTGCACGAATTATTACGAATAAGAAACACCGAGGAAAACATGTACAAGGTCCGCCTTATATTCATTCACGATATTATGCTCAAATAATTCTTTAACACTTTGAAATATATTTAAAAGTTTAGTAAATACTGATTCCCCAGAAGTGTCGCATTTATGTGACACCAATTTCAAGATTTTATGCAAAAACGGTTTGTAACCAGACTCATTTTTCCAAATCCGCAAACAAATTAACATGGCGTTAAATGCGGATTTTGGATAGCAACAATTAACGAATTTATTACGTGACAATGCTCATAACAGCAATGAAGCTCCATCCCACTTTGCACGATCTGTCAGAGGATTCCTCACGGAATTTTTTTCGAACAACTGGATGGGACGCGGAAAACCGCAATTTCAATGGCCCCCAAGGTCACCCGACCTTCCTCCACCCAACTTCTTTTTCTGGGGTGTCTTGAAAGATAAAGTTGACAAGCACCTCCAGCCACGGCACACTCGAGCGTTGTGGCAAAGAATTCAGACTGCGTGCGAAGAGGTGCTCCGCGTCAAATGATTCAAAAGGCATGCTTATCTGTCCCATTGTTGTTATTTGTTAATGCTTGTGTTGGGCGTTATCGTGTAATAAATTCGTTAATTGTTGCTATCCAAAATCCGCATTTAACCCCATGTTAACTTGTCTGCGGATTCGGAAAAATGAGTCTGGTTACAAACCGTTTTTGCATAATGTCTTGAAATTTGTGTCACATAAATGCGATACTTCTGGGGAATCAGTTACTTCTGTTAAAGAATTATTTGAGCATAATATCGTGAATGAATATAAGGCGGACCTTGTATATTACCAATAGAATAGACAATATAAAATCATGTAGAGTTAGTGAAGTTGAAGACTACTTCACCCATTATAAGTTTTGTAATCGAGTTTTAATACAAAGTGTAGTGTCGGTGGGTCATTTTTGCAATGTATACGCCCACTTCACGTCCATATTACATACATCGATCAGTATTTAAACCTTTACGATATATTTCACATTTCACGTAGAACTCTACTTCTTTAAAAAAACATTATGGTGCAAACAGTTTGCGTGAGGTAGCACATTGTGGAAATTACCGGCGGCCCAATTTGTAATATTTTTAATAGTATGCAAAATCGACATACCTGCCTAATAATTTGAGAAAAATTGATACAAAACAACGCTTTTGTTAACTACACACTATCATAATGGTTTTTTATTTTGCAATTAATGCATCAAATATAACTATAATATAAATGTATTTGAGATAAACGATTCGGCTTGTGTGTCCTTTATTCAAAACATTCCAATAGCAAATCGGAATGCAAACCAACATGTAAGCTCAACAATTGTGTTCTGAAAATCCCAAATCATCAAAGAATGATGTTTAATCAATTAAACGATGTAAAAGAAATAATAGCTATTCTAAATCACTATACTTTTCAGCGCACGTGTACTTTCATCTTAAGTTTCGGACTATTGCACGCTAGTATATTGGTCCGAGTCTTGGAGCCATAAGTTACGGATAAATTAATCTAATAAGACTGTCATTTTCCAAGTAAGCTATCAACGTATCATATACTCGTGCATAAAACTATTCTAGTTTGCTTAAATTGCAGCCTACATTGCAATTAAAACTATGGCAATCAGGATCATTTCCGTTTTCTTACTATCCACATCTTTTTCCATGGCAACACATCATTTCTACAGCGGACTAGCAAATGACCATATCCACCATGAAATTGAAAAAATAACGAGAAACGAGGAAAATGAAATAGATAATCCAACTGAAATCGAGGATTTAGGGGACATTTTATCATTGTTTGGAAGTCAACATTGCCTTCTTTTTCTGGATAATTATATGCACGTAAATATTCCGCATCTCCAGTATCCTGTAATCTCACGCAAACTTGTTCAAACGTATCAACAATTACTTACTATAAACTCCACAACAGCACCAACTTGGTGGATAACTTGGAGTCCATCCTCACTGAAACCTATCAACATATCCATTGCCGATTTGAATGCCATAGCATGTCCATTGTCACCTCTTCAGAGCTCACTCAACGTAGCCTCTTTAAGTTCGCTGAGTTTAAACTTGTGCACTCAGCTTAACTATTTTAAATTCGTTAGTCAAACCAAGCACTGGAATTGTAAAGTTCAGATCTCAATCTTCATTCCTCGATATGCACTAAACCCCAATGATGTGTACGGATTTTGGCCGCACTTAAACTATTCAAGTCCCTTCATACTTGATCCGAATGGTTATGCCAAAGTTTTTCCTTCTTCAAAAGCTCTGTCGGCGCACGTATTTTTTGTAAATAAAATTAAACCTGCAGCCATGTTTAATGATAATGATACAGTAGACGATCATTATTTAAATTATAAACTTTCAACATACTGGGCCCACAAAAGTTACTTAGATTTGACTGATCACGATGTTGTGGTGATTTCTGATGTGCAAATGCAACCGAAGCGCAATAGTTATAAGTATAATGTGCTTGGTGTCATAAAGGAGACGAGGATACTGTGCATCTTATGCATTTCAAAGGACCCAGTCAAAATAATATCGTTATCCGAATGGACACTCATACTGAACAGAATATCTGCCTTTCCTGAAGAAAACGCAATGCTTATGTGGAGGCTACATGTTCCGAGTCCGTTTTTCAATAATAAGGTATCTGAGACTGTCATCAATCAAATGGAGTTGTGTGAAAATCAGATATCCAGAGATAAATTAAGCTTTCACATGGAAAGGTACTCGGTCATGGAAGCTCATGCGCACGTCTTTCAGTCAATTATGAGAAACTACAGCTATCTTGTTTCCAGTGGTGCTAAGCAGGCAAATCCCATGTATTGCGTAAACGGTGCATGGACCAGTGAAGCGTCCATTCTCCAAGAGTTTAAAATTTCAAAGGACGGAATCTCCCATGTTGTGGCTCTCTCTAGTAACGTCTACTCAGGAAGAGCTCCCTTCAAACATCCACTGGTCACCGAGGACGAAACCAATGGTTTGCGATTTATAGCATGCAACAAGAATGTAGACTTGAAATCCATTTCATTCACGGACGCGGACTTGGCAACTGTGCAAAAATCAGAATTTAACCTGAGGTTTATGTGTTTCTTTTAATTCTGTTGTTTTATTTTTGTGGAAGGGATTTGATCAGTTGTAATTTTTGAAGAGTGGATATAAGGCTGAGACTTAGCAGGTAATAAAAAGTTTTCTGTAGAGGACTTCTGCACTCCTCTTGTCTTGGTCTTGAGTTGCCTGCTAAAAAGAAATAAGGGAAAGAGAAAATGATGATGAGAGAGAGAGTGAGCCCTTTTTATCAAAAAATAAAAAATAAAATTTACAACCTGAAAATTTATTTTCATAGGAAGCTACACCATCAAAATGAGAAATAGGGTCGCGCTTTAGTAAAATTAAAATTATACATATTCGAGAAAATACACACCACAGCGCCATAAAATTTGCACTCATTTCATCATTCCTACCAGACCAAACTAACCGCATTTAAATATATGTAGATGAATATTTATTTATTTATTATATTTAAATGATCAATGTCAAGCGAGTGAAAGTCTGAAAAATGTTGGTTAAAAATAGAAGGATGGTGTCTCTGGCTAAGGTCTCTCCCACACATTGTCTTCTACCAATTTACAAATTTGGAAAAGGCCATCACGTATTCACTTTTTTTGAAGGTTTTTCACCTGCGCTGAGGAAACGTTCAGGTCTAAAATTATGTGGATCGTCCCAGGTTTTAGGATTGTGGTGAAGATGCCATAAATTAGCGAATATCCAAGTATCCTTGTGTATAAAATGTGTCCTCCTCGAAGTTCCTCAAAATCTTTTAATTTCGGAAGAACTTATCTAGTCCGGCGGACAAGGAAGTAGACCGATCTGCTGATCAGTCTAAACAAAAAACTCATATATGTAGTAAGATAGAATTTGTGGAATCTCATCATCAAGAAGTTTTAAAATCTGGATATTCAGCAGGAAAAAACCTACCTGGCTGAATCAGCCATCATTTCTATTAATTTTGGATCATCATGGTTAAATCGTTCACCACTGACTATAGTACAAAGGGAGCTTATAACGGCAGCTTAAAATATTGTTTTTGTATTGCATAATATGGTTTTCCCCTTTGACGCCTTGAAGCGTGAAATGATTTCTTTTATTTCTTCTAGCACAAGTTGTTCCATTGACGATTTGCCAAATCCAAAGTTCCTCAATTGTCTCAAGAGAAAACGGCGATGAACTTCCCAGAGTTTGCAGTCCGAGGCAATGATTCCTATAAATGTATATATAAAACACTCAAAGTGACAGAAATGCATAGATTTTTCTCTAAATTGGTTATAAAATTTTTCAAGTAAATTTTCCTAGCGGCTCGTCAGGATACATTTCAAAACCTTCCAAAAAAATTTTTCCAGCAAACGCCGGCTCAACGGTGAAAATTTCTTTGATCAATTTGGGATTTGATATCACCACAGCTCTATTTTGGAATTGTTTGAAATGTAATGTGTAATGTACTTATGGTAAGCGAAATAAAGTATTACGAAATGACTATAGATGTGAAATTAATCTATTACCGTCTAACGCCAAGTCGTATTTCAAATATATCACCATATTTTTCAGCCCACTCATAAAACTTCTAATCCTTTTTAATTCCAACTTTGAGAGCATTTCCAAGAAATGGACTTCCAATTCTTGGACCTGTTGAAATGTGTTGTTGATATATACATAGACGAATTCTATGATTGAGCAATCGTGTCATGTTTTAAAAACATCTTAAAGTATCTTACCTGGAATGGGCACATATTTCTTCCCCTTGTTGTCCTTCGTAAACCACCATAGTATTCCAAGCGTCCCAAAAAACACAGCTATCAAAGTAAGTGATGCGTGCGATGCGTGCACGCTATGATTCTTACAGCTACGGCTACGCCACTTCCTAAATCTCTTTCTAATTTCAAGTATGGGGAAACTATGATTCAAACCATGATATAGGAGATATGTAATCTTAATTAATCACGAGTATTTTTGACACATACATACAACTGGATGTAATCATACCCATGCCAAGCATCACTGTTCGGTATCAGTTTTGTCCATTATTTTTTTCAAACATAGTATTTGTGTAACTACCGGGCAAAAATAACATGACGTAGCATAAGGCAAGTTTTTTGGTCATACAGCTCATTGTTCCATGAAAAAAAACTTGATATAATGAAGTATGCTTAATTGCTTAATACAACGAAATTATGGTGTCTGAATTTTGTTAAACATATATTTTCCAGTGTAAGTTTAAATTGGATTTACTCGTAAAGAGAATCTCGTATATACCGATTCCCATCTAACACAAGACATTTAATTTTGAGTCAGACACATCTCCGACTACGTAAAGGACGCTTTTCTACCGTGATTTTTTAACCTTGAATTCCAAAAAGATGCTTTTGGTGGTGTAGTGTGT
>JAQIWO010001141.1:0-10974 GCA_034695405.1 Entomobrya muscorum | reverse complement strand
GGTTCGTTTTCTCATGGTATTGTTCGACTATGCAAATCTCGCATTTTTATGGCTTCTCTCCAGTGTGTACTCTCTTATGAATGCCGAGTTTCTGTTTGGTAAGAAACCTTTTTGGGAAATAAGTGTAAATAAGATTATTTTCTCCACCGTAAATTCATATGTGCATATTGAGATACTGTTCGCAATTGAAATGTTTGCTTTAAGCACTATATTTGCGTGCATTATCAGAAATTAAAAGTCGACTTCTGCGAGTCGTCATGCTTGAATATGGCAAAAATTCCTTTTGACTTATGTCATACTTTTATGGATTTTCTCCAGTGTGAATCTGCATAAGGCTATTTACTGCAGATGAGATAGTGTAGAATATCTTGTACGAAATGTCGCAGGTTTGTAATTCTAGTTCACATTCAACGCATTTGAAGGATCGTTCCCCAATATTTGTATTGTAGATGACTCCGAAGCGAAGTGCCAATTGAACCATAAAACATTTCTCGCACTTTTCACATTTATACGACTTTTCTCCTGTGTGCTTTCTTTCATGGCGAACTCGCTCCGGTAAAGTGAGAAACGCTTTGTTGCAATACTCGCATTTGAAGTTTGTTTACAACAGTATTTATTTTTTGATGACTTTTCAGAGATGTACTTATAGCAAATGTGTTAAGACTAAAAGTACATTCAAATACTTTATGTAATTTTCTGAGTGTATTTAAATATCCGACTTGATAATATGATCCTTGACATACTTGCAACTTGTATCTCTTCTCTCCTGTATGAAAAAGAATGTGATTGTTTAACTTCTTACTAAATCATAATGCATATGTTGCATAATACGCAAGATAAATTTATTTTTATATTATATTGAATACATAAGTCAGTTAAACATCGGTTTATAATGGACAGTTTACTTTTTTTAATGATTGCAACTGGTTGCTGAGCAATATCAAACAATACTGCTCGTATATCCGTCTATGCATCTGTATTTATTAATATTTTTGAAGGTGGGTATCAATTTATACATTATACATGTATTCCCATGCAGTCAAATTTTATCTGATTCCGTTTACATGTTGAGAAGAGGTCATATGGTGATCAGCAAACCATAAAAGTAGGAATGTGGAAAGCCGGGTGCTTGAAAGGATAGTAGTACGGAATACGGAACCATTAACATAACAAGTCATGTGTTGTTGTTGTCAGTCATGTGAATTTTAACGTTCAAATGTTTTTCGCTATTTATTACCCGTATATCTGCGTGAAATATTATGGAAATGGTCAATAAATGAGGCGTACTACTAACTAAGTTTATGCATCACTACAATTAAAACAATACATATTGTGCAAGCTCTGATTACGTAGACACATTATACTGTAAAATATTTTATTTTTCGAGCACACATCTAAATACTATACTGAAATTACTAAAAAGTTCGACTAAAAAAGTTTAATCATTTGTATAACATTTACATTGGAAATATTCCAATTGTGGGTAATGATTTTTAACATGTCCTACAATTTACAGTAGTCCTTTGAATTTTGAAATAAGTAATAGTTAGAAAACAATTTACAAAACAATCGAGTGATTGATTTTAAGAAAAAAGAACTGTATATATATATGTGTGTATATGTATTTATTATGTACAAACTAACTACTATTTTATGAGGTTTTATTAAAGACGTTTCCACGATTTTGGGATTAAGACTGTCGCGTCGTACACACTTTCATGTTTGAAAGTAATAGTGGAATTGGAATGTGTGACTTGACTGGTGTTGGTGTGATTAATGGTCATATTTTTAGTTAAATATACCAAGCTCATGGCGAGATTTAAAAGATTCAGCTGAAATAGAAAAATATAACGCTAGGTAAGAGCAAGGGATATTTTTCAACGGCTTGCGCACACAATAGATTCCTGAATGCAATCACTAGCTAGCGTTTTTTTTTGTCGTTGTAGCCTGAATCGCACAGTCCTCAAATTTAGTAGAGATTTCTTTTTTGCAACCAGACTACTGTCAAAATATTACTTGCTTGTTTAATTTGTTTTGTGCTGACTTGCTATGTACTAACTTGTTTTTGCTTTTTTTAATTCGTAAGCGTTCTGAATCTTAAATCTCACATATCACGCACGGGTATGGTACTTTGCTAGCGCGATGAAACATGTGGCATCGTAAAAACAATGTCAAATATATATCTTATGGCAGACATCACACTTGTAAGGTTTATCTCCTGTGTGTCACCTCTCATGAACAATAAGGTCACGTGCCGTGAGATATCGCTTTTCACAATTCACGCATTTATATTTTTTGTTGCCCGTATTTACTTTGATGTGAGTTTGCAAATACTGAATATAATTGCATGTTTTGCTTCAAAGTTGGCGCTTAAAAGTTTTTTTGTCCGGTTTCGTGTGAATGACATGTGGCATGAAATTTAGTTGGATTTTTGTAGAACTGATTAATTGCATTTTCTGGAAAATCGTTTCCCACAATCATCACACTTTTATCTCTTTTATCCTGTGTTGAAGAAGCTTTTTTTCAGTTATCTATAACCATATACGATTTTCCGCATTCATTACACTTGCATGGTCTCTATCCAGTGTGTAGGTCCTCATATCGTGTGAGTTGGTCCCTTATCCGAACTTGTTTTTTTAACTCAAACAATCAAATCTCTTTTCTCCTATTTATTTTCATCACTTTTATGGCTGCCTGTGTTGTGAAATATTTTGTCAAAGAAATTGCAATTTATGTTTGTTAATCTTTTCAATAAATTGGAGTTTCTTGCAAGATTTGAAATATTTAGATTTTAAAAAAGATTTTTCACAGTTATCAAAATTTTATGGTCGTTGTCATAGGTAACTGCGTGCATGCGTTACCAGTTCAAAGTATTTCAGATATCTTTTGTTGTAAATTTGACACTTATGTGGTCTATAATCCGTGTCTATAAAAACACAAGATTTAGTAAAATGTAAAAAAACCAATTCCGCCAAAACTACTTAATAATTTTCCGCGCTTGCTGAAGCATTATTTTAACGTGCTATTTAATTCTCATTTGAAACTGATTTTAATATACATCATACTACAATATCTATAGCCTAATATTGGATAAGCAACGTAATAATCAACATTCATAGACTGTTTTTACAAGTACTCAGATCCGTAGTGTAATCAAGCACGAGTAAAATTAAAAACCTGTACTCTAAAATAATAAATATTTCCATTCCACTTGTTGTTACTGCGGCTGTTAACTAAAGATTAAATTTTCTAACTATGGCTTGTTGACTTTGAGAAGTTATGACAGCAACTTCTCAGAGGATTGAATTACCGTGGCAGGAAGCCGAAAAGAAAAATTCTTCCTTTGGAAGAAAATTTCAAAAACTTCCAATATAGAAATTTAGCTTGTGAGAGACCGTGTACCGTTTTACCAGATCAATGTGAAAATCTATATCTTTGCTCAGAATCTTGTGAATCGTGCAATGTTAGGTGCAAATGGTTACGAGAAATTGTGCAATTTTTAAAACGTCAGTTATATATTAATGCTTTTACAAATATTATTAAATACGAGTTACTTGAATCAATAATAACTTTCCGTATTAATGATGAACTTCTCTAAATCATAGCATATATACAATAAAAAATATAAATTCTGAACAATACAAATATTTAATACTGCAAGAACTGAGCGATTTTGGATTAAACGATTCGAAAAGCTTCAAAATATTAGAATTTATAAAGAATCATTTGTAACAATATCTGATATTGAATCTTGAATGATTTCTTCGTTTTTAAGTAGCCACTATTTTTTGAAATCAGGAAGCACAATAAAAAATTAATTAATATACTATGATAAAAGAAATCACTATAAGAAAGTCTATCACACTTTGTTTCAAAAGATACACCTTTACATTATTAGTAAAAGTATATAAAGTATAACCAGACAATTAAAATGACAACAAATATTTGTAATCCGAGATGGGGATTCCTCTAAATGAAATTTTAGTTATGGGAGCATATCTTTTGTAAAAGGGAGTAGATATATTTTTAATTTCTGAATATTAAAACACAAACAAGCATTAGTCAAGCATTTATTAGGAAATTATTGGCACATACTATAAATCCGGAGAATAATATACAGTAAATTGTTATTCTTACGCTTTCAACTATAAGCGTATTTAAATGAATGTTTCATAGTGTGAGAGCGGATATGAGTTTTAAGACTATGAGCAACTATTTTCCGCTGTTATACCCATTTCCCTCATGGTCTTCGATTTCAATGATTTATGTGATGTAGGTACTATTCATAAAAGTAAACGTGGTAAGCGATATTTTAGGGTCTCACGCCGATGCGTAGGCGCTGTAGGGGCTTTCAAACCCTAAAAACTAGCATTTTTAACATGGCTGTATCTTCAAAAGTACACAAGACAAAGTTCTGAAGCTTTTTGCGAAAAATAGCCTAACAATTGTTCTACTTGGCGTTGTTTTTTGTTTTTCACTAGTTGGTCTACAAGAATCCATATGAAGCTCCCTAGAAATGGTAATTATGGTATCCCCAAAAATTATGGTATTTTTATGTCTAAATTTTGTTAGCCTAAGTTAAGCTCGAGCTTTTTCCGGCTCTTATAGCAAACGAGGAAAAACAAAAAAGGCGCCAAGTAGAACAATTGTTAGGCTATTTTTCGCAAAAAGTTTCAGAACTTTGTCTTGTGTACTTTGGATGATACAGCCATTTCAAAAATGCTAGTTTTTAGGGTTTGAAAGCCCCTACAGCGCCTACGCATGGGCGTGAGACCCTAAAATATCGCTTACCACGTTTACGTGTATGAATAGTACCTACATGACAAAAATCATTGAAATCGAAGACCATGAGGGAAAAAGGGTATAACACCGGAAAATAGTTGCTCTTTAATGCCACTTACTGCACACATGAATGTTAATACTTCATCAGATATTTCTTTGTTGGAGAGGTCAGCTTTGATTATTTTCTCAACCAAACATTCAAACGGTTTTATACCAATGTCCTCTTCTTTTTTCAAAGTAGATACGTTACTAAGTACCTGATAATCACAATCAATGTTGACCTCCAAATCAAGTTTTGTTTCCACTGGACGCTCATGTGCCTTTATTTTTTCCCGGCAGTTGTTGGCGAGCTATTCAATGACCAAAGATGATAATAAAGTGAATTTACAATTATTTCGATAATAATCTCATAAGATATTCATTTAAAATTAAATATTTAATTACTTTTCGTGCAAATTGCTTTATTTTCTTTACACTGCGATCGATCTCTCGTTTATTAGGATGAAGCCACCAAATCAATGGAATCAGTTGTGCTGGATGAAGAAGTCGATTAACGGACAACTCCTGAGTCCTGTAGATAGTT
Source organism: Entomobrya muscorum (assembly GCA_034695405.1). Taxonomy (NCBI): domain Eukaryota; kingdom Metazoa; phylum Arthropoda; class Collembola; order Entomobryomorpha; family Entomobryidae; genus Entomobrya; species Entomobrya muscorum. The sequence continues at coordinate 5,609 of JAQIWO010001141.1, read as the reverse complement.
AAATTATAATATATTATAAATTTTGGATAATTTATACTCAATTTAAATAAAAGCAGCAAATACATACATACCTACTAAAACCTTCATAGAACTCTACTCGTTCTTCATCAGACAGGTTGAATTTTTCCGAGCCCATTATAATTTCTGTATTAAAATGTATTCAATGGAGTTTAAAGTTGACACAAAATAAAGTCGTGTCGTGTAATTAGAAAATATTTAAGGGTCTCACGTGTTATGATTCTCACTGCACTATGATCAATTATCCGCTTAAAGGTTTCATCGTTAACTAAACCCTCAGAGTTCTGACTAGCTACGGAACTTGCAGACTTTATCAAGTTTTCAGCTCCTTCGTTCATAAATTTTAACTTCCACATCTGTAACTACGATCCCATCATTCAAAGCATCCGTGAAAACTGGCTCGTAAATGGACAAAGGTTTGTTTAAATGACGAGCGTTCACTGACGTTAGAACTTTCTGTGAAAACCAAAAATAAATAAACACAACCTCGTTTGATGCCACGCTCACAAATTATTTTTTTAAATATATGTTCACCTGAATTATATTGGGATCTGCTGTTACAACAGTCTCGATAAATGCCATAGGAAATCTAAATGTCAGTCCATGTTGTGCTACCAGTCTTTCAACAAATCTGACACCCTCTAAATAATATTTTTTTGTAGATAAATTGTTAGAACATTTGAGTTTACAATAAGAAAACTAAGTACTTATTATATTTTTTTTTGTACCGTTGCGAATCGCATTTAAAGACAAAAAACCGTCAACGAAGGGCAAACGAATTTGGTCCATTTTACAAGAGACAACCTCCGATTCAAATATATTTCATAACATTTTAGTCTCTGTTTTCGTACACTGATGATTTGCCATACGAGCACGAGGCAGAGTATCAAAAAAATCAAAATGAGTTCCATTTTTTTACAATATGATGAATTTTTCAAATTATTATTTAGCTTTAATACTTAAGTAAATACTTAGAAAAATTATAGTTGAATAAGTTCATTGATTTAAGGTTTAAAAATAGATGCTACAGCTTTGTAGGTCCCAGTGGGATTTTAAACATGACTGGTCTAGGAAATGACGAGTTTATTACTGATACAAAATGCACTTGTTCATGGATTAAAATAACTTTTATTAAATCAATTCGCCCACAGGTAACAAAAACTTGTTGAGGGTAGAAACACTGGACAGAGATCGATTTCGATGATAGTCATTGCTTCTTCTCACGTTGAAGGAATTACGGCTCTGAAATGCATTTGTCATCGTATCAAGAAAACTTGTTATCGTGTGAAAGTCGAACATATGTACTTACATGGTTATAAACGGACAGCTTAATCAACCTGTGTTTGGACTCAAAAGTAAGCATAAGATATTATTGAGATTACAATTGATGATTTTTGTTTTTTAACAACAAGTATTTATAATGCAGGCATCTAATAAACCAACTGGATGCAATTTTTATTTAAATAAGGGTATAATAAAGATTATTTATGTTGTGCATGAGATAAGGTTTGAAATGAGATGCACATGGCAAGAATATTAAGTAAAGACTCTTAATATTTAATTAGATGAGTAGCCGATATTCCCAGTGGATTTTTGCTTTGGAATTAATGAAGGCTTTGGGTTTATTAAAGCAAACGGTGTCCTTTGAAGACTGATATACTTATAGACTTCCATATACTAAGTATTTAAATTTTACCATATAAATACACATTATATTTGTCGTTTTATGACTTGGCTACAAACAACACCTGCGTGCTTTTGCATTTGAAGATTCGGATTACTAAAGAATGCCGATATTTCTGGAGAATTATTCGAGAAGGTAAAGTTCACGCTTTATCAATGAGGTGATCTACATGAAAAAAAAGGAGAGAGGAATTTCCTGTGTAAAATGAAATAGTTTTTCCTGATTCTGGTGTTGACATGACACAAAGTTATTTCTTTGTTGACTATTCAACGATACAAAGAAAACTAAATGGGAAAGACTACAAAAACTTTCCAAAATCAGTGGGAAAATCAAATAGACATACAATGCAAATGCAAAATTCCGTAGGTGGAGTAGAGCAATTTTTATTCATTGGTTTTAGCCACATTGTTTTACTTGATCAGGTAATATGTATACCGCCCATTAAAATGCAGAACGTGTATGAAGATCCAGCAGGTTGCAAGCTGATACAAGTATAAACATAGGTAGGTACTTGTTTTATATTAGATTATAATTAGCTTTAATACTTTAATATTACATGATAAGCTCTACATCAAGTTTTGCTGACATTCAATGTCGAGTGAGGTCTCAGATGTCAGGTTTTTACGGCGATTTTCCCAAATGAAAATATTAGCGTTTTAAGTTTACACCAAATTCCATATATATTTTTATAAATACTATTTATAGCACCATGAGACAAAAGTTAACGTCAATGCTCATGTTTTATTATCAATATCATAAACTCTACATTTCGTGTGGCAAATTACTACTAGCTTTTATTTGCTTTCAGTTTCCAGCAAGCTTGTGTCGGTCTTTTCTCACGCTTGGGACATATTATTCCAGAACTAGTGGCTATATTTACTTTGAAGATTTGAAAACCCAACACAACGACCACAAAATATATAATGTGAATTGTTTCTAGTATCATGTAATTATTAATTATCAACAATGCTAGAAATAGCAAGTTCTTTTTTTAGTATTCTTGTAATTTTTACAAATTACATGGTGAGTTTAATAACTTAAAAACACGTGTAACATGGTGCATCTATATAAAAAAATAATACTTCGCTCCTCCAATGACGTCATAAACATAAAATACATATGTAAAGACTACTGTAAGTCATTAAATATTTATAAAGGAATAAAAATATCTACAGCTTTAGAGATAAATAAAGCACATAAAAGTTTATTTTAAACACTTGTTATTGGATTGTAGGTGGAAACCCCATAAATGTGGTCATTGGCCATTTTAAAACCTGGTAACAATGGTATTACAACTCTCTTTAGATTATAAATAATTATCTTTACAAATGTCAGCCAATTATTTCATCAATCCAACGTCATTCAACAATTCATTGGTCACTTAAAAACCTCGCTGAAAACTAGCTTAGTTTTTTCAATAAACGTTTTTTAAACTTCACGTTATACATTCTCTCAGGCTTCAAGGTGGCATCAAACAGCAGCTTAACGTCATCAAATCGATCTGTTGTGGTCATTTCAAAGTGCCTTAAAATCCACGTCATGATAACCTTCATCTCCAACAACTTAAAGCAATTTTCCAGCCAATACAGTTCCTTGCTCCCAGCGAAAAAGGAGCAAATGCGTGAGAATGTCGCTTTTTCACATTTTCTGGAAGAAACCTGTCTGGATCGAACGTGTTAGGGTTGGGATATATTTCCGGATTTCTGTGAAGCATCCATGTTGATATCATGATGGAGTATCCGGCTTCGATAAAACAGTTATCTCCAACTTCAAGAGGCTCATCTAGTCGCCGCAGGTAAAATGGAACTGTTGGTGTTATTCGTAGGCTTTCCAAAATGCATCTTTCTAAATATTTTAATTTGGAAAAGTCTTCAAGATTAAAATCAGTTGATTTCTCCGCCGACTCAACCAGTCCATCTACCTCGTGACGACAGGTTTCCTTTTTAAAACAAAAATATTTCTAGTTAAGGTATGCATACTTTTTATAGAGAATTTTGTCAGATCATTTTTATTTATCGCAGGCTGCCCCATACCTGAATATCAGTATTCCATGACAAATGTTGCATAAGCATGTCAAGTGCGATCACTATAGTCTCATGACCCTGCAAAGAGCCAAAGGAAATAAACTGCATGTATTTTACAGGACCAAGAGCCGGCAATCATTATCATATTATGGAATGTATGTACCCCTAGCATAAATGACAGCACTTCATCCGCAATTTCTTGATTACTAAAACCAGCTTTTATCATTTTCTCAACCAAGCATTCAAACGGTTTTATTCCAATGTCTTCCTCATTTTCTGAAGTTGAAGCATTGCTGCTTGAACATTCACTCACACCCGAGTCCATTTCTGCTGCCTCCTCCAGTTTTATCATCAATCGATAGTTATCAGCCACCTAAACGTTTAAATTAAATTGGCAACTATAGTTTTAGAAGAAGAAAATTATAATCTGCAAAAAACTATCTAGTTAATTATATAATTAATAATTACCTTGTGTGAGTATGCACTTAGCTTCTTTAAACCGTCATTCAACAGTCGTTTATTTGGATGAAACATCCAAATTATTTGAATCAATTGTTCTGGGTTAAGAACACGCTCTAGGGCTGACCTCTTCATTCTGTAAATAATTATCTTATTGAACCTTCGATTTTTTATTTTTGCTTGTGCTCGCTCACAATACAACTCACCTTTGAAAATTTTCCTGAAATTCTTCTTGTTCTTCATCAGATAGATTGAATTTTCTGGTGCCCATAATAATTTCTATGATAATTTTCATAAAATATATATTTGATTGTGAATATTTTGTCGTATTAACATTTAAAAAAATGTATACATGTGCCTTTTCCTCTTAAGTATTTCAGCATCTTACGTATCACAATTTTAACTGCGTGCTGATCCACTATTTCCTTCATGCTCTCATTTCGAATTATTCCGTTAGACTTCCGGTCTGCTAAGACAGTTGCAGACTTGACTAAATTCTCTGCGTCTGTGTTCATGAATGTGACATATGTGTTGAAGGATTTGTAGTTGAAGGCTTGTTGAATGACTTTGCGGTGAGGGGCCCACACATTTGGTTCTGCGACAAAAAGTCCATCCTTTAATCCGTCGGTGAACAGAGGCTCATAAATGGAGCGTGGCTTGTTTAGATGTCCGTTGTTTACGGAAGTTAGGATTTTCTAAAAGTTTAAAATAAAAATAAACAATGCTAATTTTCTGATGGGGTTTTACTGTAAGGGATATTTTTAAGGTACAATTTGGTTTAATCAATCTCAAATGAGCATTTTATTAATATATTGTAAAAAAAAGAGTTGGAAGTTGGATAGGTTTACTTGAATTAGGTTTGGGTCCATGGTGGGAACAGTCTTTACAGTTCCAAGAGGAAGTCGAAATGTTTGTCCATATCTTGCCATTAACCAATCAATTAGCCTGACACCCACTAAAACACAAAAATAAATTAGTAAACTAACTAGATTATTTTTTACGCTTTCTTTCCTTTCGTTTGAGCTATTTTGAGAAGAGATTTTAATTATTTTAAGGCACAATGACACAACTATAATATTTCTACACGAATTATAAAATTTAATATTGTACTTTTGCGAAGAAGCATAAGCGTTATGAAGCCATCAATAATGGATAGATTAATCCCTGTGTAGTTGGTACGACGCAGGCTCCGATTTAAAAACTTTGTGGAGCATTTCAGTCTTCTTTGTCGTAAAATACTAATTTGTGTAAATATGACAAGACAAATCACCACGAAAGCGAGTAGCACTTCCATTTGTTTGTTTAAGGTTTAAAACATACATGGAATTTCTTACAATCCCTGGCACCAGCGCAAAATTTGACGTCCCTGGTAAAACCCCCAAATCCCTGGTGATCAAAATTTTTTGAAAACCTCTTAACCCCTG
>JAQIWO010001140.1:0-10980 GCA_034695405.1 Entomobrya muscorum | reverse complement strand
TTTTGCAGCAAGGACCACACCACACAGAACAAGAATCAATTGATAATTAAATTACAATGAAAACTGTGCATTGCAGCAGGGGTAAACGTTGGCGGTCATTGTCTTCGCTGCACGATTGTTAACGTTAACTAGAAGACGCATGTTAGCAATAACTTTTAATCCAACAATTAATTTTGTTTACTGTATAAAAATGATACAGTAGAAATCGACACTCTCAACGCTAGTTTCTATGATCACTTATCACTAATTCGGTATTTTTTTGGAAATAGTTCAGCAAATGTTCAAAATGTTGACGATAGATAAACTTTATGAAGCGTTTCCACGATTTGATGGAGCTCCATTATTCGTTGGGCAGACCTTTAAATAAGATTAATATTCATATTATTAAATTATTAATATTATGGACAAATTGTACAACGCGATCTGTGCGGAGCCTAAAACCACGACACATTCAATGATTCTGCACAGAAATGACGAAGAATGTAAAATGTAAAAAGTGTCACAGAAATGGCTAATTATGTGTTAAATTTAAAATTTGAATGAACTACTTTAGTGATTTTGCACAAAAACTGTCAAGTAATTTTTTTTTACCTTCCCACACAATTTTTGCAAGTTTTACAATACACACACATCCAGTCAGTTAAAAAATTAACTGCTGTGTATTCAACGATTTTGAATCATTAATTTAATCTATTCGAGAGCCAGAGAGAGGAGAGCAGACACAGCCTTCATCTCTGTCTCTCTTCTTCATTTCCCTTCTCCCTCTCTCTTTGTGCAAAACCTGTCCATTTGTATAAGGTAATTTTTTTATACTTACATAAGCCGTATGAATATGCTTCGCTGGTTGACTTGGTTGATCACATCTACATATATTGTTAATGGTAAATTTGATTAAAAACTATCCACAGCGCATGAATTTTCTTGAGTAAATGGAAATGCCTTTATCACAGTTAATAAAATACATTTAATTTATTCCATTTACTTATTGATTGCATTTTAGCACCTACCCAACTGCTACCTGCCCTATCGTTTTGTGTCTTGACCTTTGAATTTTTCTTAAAAAATTGGATTTGAAAGAGTTTATTTATAGATCTGTTCAATACCATTGTGCTACCTCGAGCACTCACTTATTTCTCCTGTTCTTTCTCTTCCATGTTATAATGCTTCCTATTCTCAATTTCAATCCTGAAACACAGAAATACTATCTAGTTTTATTCAAGTTTCATTATCTTGCTCCAAATAATGGTAAGATTCCAGTCATTTCAGTATTACTGATATTTGCACCTTTTTATTACTCCACATATTCACGCTTTTTACACATTCGCGATAAAACTCGTTTCCTAATAATGCGCCAAATGTTTTTAATCAAAACTTTCTGCACTACCAGCAACAAACTTGGATAGGCTGTACTTTTCCATTTTCATATTTCCTGTTCCAAATTCTACTTCCAGCCAAAAGTTTTTTGAAAGCGAGGAGGAGAGATACACTGAAATATTGATTTGTCTCCTCAAATCGATACTTCTCCAGTCCCTCATTAACAAGCTCCTTAAGAATTCATTCATCCCAATTTCATAATCAAAACTTTTTCACCTAGTTTTTCGGCATTAATATAATAATGGAATATTATGATTATCATTTGACGCGGAAATAAGAAGAAGCGATGATGTTGCTGAAAGCATCGAAAACTTTTTTTTTTGTATTTCAAAAGACTAATTATAATTATCCATCGGCAATCCACCTAGGTACTTATCCAAGAAAACTTTATTTCGCGTAGATACATGCATATTCAGGCAAAAAATTAGCATGATTAGCCTTATATACACCACTTCCTCGCTTCGGAGAACCTTCTATTTTGTATTTATCCACTTCATTAAAATATCTAGGCAATCCAGCTAACTAACTATTTAACTAACAATCTCGAAGCTGTTACCATACCATTCTCCCTCTTGTGTCGTCAAGTGTCGTCTTCCTCCTGTTCATGAACAAGCACTTACCTCAACTCTGCCAACAACAGCAACTCAAACTCAACCACGCTTTTTCCCAACTTGTGCCTGTCGTGTGGCTTATTGTGCAGTTGAGCGTAGTAGGCAGCAGACGATCACCATTCTCATAAGTAAGGTAAATAGGATTGTGGTAAATACTCTTCTCTCTTTCCCCACAAGGTTGATGCTGATGATTTAGGAAGAGAAAGTTTTTTGGCCCTTCTACATTCTCTCTCACAATATTATATCCAAATACACCTACCGTTTTCTCTCTTATTTTCACTTTTCTAATCCAATATTCATCCCGCACTACTGCGTCTACTGCACCAGATGCAAGAAGTGGATCTGAATAAAGAATTCAACTTTTTTCCCGCATGAGTAGGGATATTGCTGGTGTACTCTAAAACGGGTGGATACCTTGCTGATGAGGATGTTTTCAGTGAACTAGGTCGACATTTTCATGCAAACCTGAACAAGTTGGTTATGTTGATAGCTGCATATATGGGTATATAAACAAAGGATTTTTATATATGGATGTGACGCTTTGACTTTTATTTGTTTGCTTGATTTTTTTCCACATTTTTGCCTACGCAATTTCTCTGAAAGGAAACTAAAGAAAGGAAGAAAAACATCATTAAATTATTAATCAATAAAGCCAGAATTTATATTAGATGTGCTTCTGACTGAAAACTGCTGAATACTAGCTTTTTGTTGATATATATGGAAAAGTCAGGTATGTCACTATATATGGGAAGTAATGCTTGTCAGAGTGATTGAATGGAATGTGGAGAAGACGGTGGTGAAAATAAACGATAGAATGGAAGATTTTCAACGTTTTATTCGCTATGCTGCATTTCAATACAATAGTGACTTAAATGGTCTGACTTCTTATCTTGGTGCTGGAATGAGGGTGGTCTGGAGCTGACACAAGGTGATCAATATTGGGAAGGCGAAGTACTTAATCTGTAGGTAGGTAGGGTAGAAGGTACGGTTCAAGTGAATAGGCTAAAGTGTAAAAAAAAACTTTCCAGTTTTTCTATGAAACGTAAGATTATAAATCAGATTGACAAAGTTGTTTCTCAGAAAATCAGAGAATGTCGGAGCCGAAACATGATTTTATTGGTCATGGAGAAAGCAGGGAAGAATTTTGACGCATCATTGAACGGTGTATAATGGATCATCCAAATACCAGCATACAATAAGTTATTTTTTCTATGAATTACATTTGGCAATATCGTTTTCCCCGAAGAAAAATTCAGCTTACAAAAGGAAATCTGATAATTTGAAAGTCGACATATGAGTGGATATAGGTAAACAATATGTAGTGCGGTTTTAGACTATTATTCGTGTGACAAATGCAGCAGTACGCCTCTTCAAAGGAAAAGATTTGAAATGAAGATTTTGCCGCAATAGCAGAAGAGAGGTGTACTATATCAAGATGCTGCGTCGTCAGTTAGATAAAATACAAAAACACACAATGTCTTCAGATTCGTTTACAACTTGAAACGGAAAGCTTGTGAAATCAGTTTGTTCGCTTTACAGGGTGGCCTGCACCAAACTCATAAGAAACAAACAGCAGTATGTTCATTCGTTATAAATGTTTTGCTTTTCTTGAAGTTCGGGAATTTTGTCTACAACCAACATGTTTTCTTGGCTTACGAAAAATTTATTTCGTACTCAGCGTATTCTCATTTGAAAATCTACGTCGTGAAGTCACACGATATGTTATATAAACTTCCTTACTATTTGTAGTTGAGATCATCACAAAAACCAATATAGTAAGACAGACAGGGATGCTTACTTTGATTTAAATAAAATCAGAACAAAATTGACTGGAAATTGAGAACGATGCTGCTCGGTTATAAGTTATAAGTGTAGAGCTATACAGGAACTTTATAAAATTCTGCTTATGTGTTGATTTTTCTGCCACAACAAGGCCAGTTTAAATATCTGCCATCTCGAATAACGACGCTTGTTTTTTCTTCTTCAGGAAAATGAAGAAAATGGAAAAAGAGCAACCGGAAACAGGATACAAACAAAAGCAACTAGATCAGGTCAAAGGTTGATACAAAAATAACTTCATTTTAAAATCTAATCTACCTTTTGATCCTATAGCATACAAATAACAGCACAACAAGAGACGCAGAGAAACAGAGGCAAATTTTATTCTCTGGCCCCACCAAGAGCGACATGGAAAAGGAGTATCTATCTCTTTCCTTTATTGTGAGAAAAACTGTTCTGATGAATAATCTCATGCCATTTTCCCATTGTATTGCCAGAAGCATAATATAGTTTTAAAAATAAATGTTTACTTGCTTTGCCTTGCCTCTGAATGTAATTCTATTGACTTGTATCAAAGAAAGTGGTGGAAATGAGGTTGAAAGTACAAAATAATTTAAATTTGGGGTTTGTTTTCAAATGAATTGTTTTACTATTTCTTCCACTGACAATCTATTTCTCTGGAAAACAAATCATGGTCTAAAAGAATTCCATTTTATGTTAAAAGTAGTTTTATGTGTTAAAAGTAGTTTGTTTTCCGCCAAAATTAAAAAAATAAAATGTTTCGAGGAATTTCAATGATGATGTAATTGTGAAAGTGAGGAATTTTTACGTATTCTTGGAAATTTTCAACAATTTTTAATCTTAAATACTTCTACCTACTTATCGCGACTGCCTGGAAACTAAAAAATGCATACCATACTGTATATAGACATAAGAACAAGAAATGTACGTGTATATACTTATAGATATATACTGACAATGAATGACGGTTGAAGTGATTTATGTTTGGCTATGACCTCAAACACGATCACAATAAGGCAATAGTTATTGCTCGAGTCGAGGCTGCGATGCATTGTTATTATGAGCCACCTCGGAATACTTTTAATTTTCTACCTTGAACACTGTAACATATTATTTGATTTTGCTTCACCGTCCTCTATACTGCAATTTATTAAAACATGGCAATGACATAATCAATATTTCCGATTTCGATGTCTAGTGAAATTTATGAAACTTTGCTCTCTTCATGGCAAATTGCTTGGAAAAGATGTGCCCAGTACACATGATAAGAATGACGGACAGATAAAATGTTAATATAACGTTAGAACGTTTGACTTTAAGCCGTATCTAAATAAAAAGGTATCATACAGGGCTTCATAGCGCCATAAGGTAAGGTTTCTTCCATTTCAACAAAAATATAGTTTCTATAGTCATTACTCTTCCACAAAAACATTTCAAAAGTCTCTCTCCTTTTGTTCACCGACCTTCCGTGACTAGTAACAGACGTATTGTGGTTGGGCCCAGTGCCCACATACCCCACACGTATTAGTGTTCATCTAGGCAATATTTTTGTCATGTTTCAATGTCAAGCTTTTCCCTGTCTTCTTCAGAGTTGTCAATGGCACTATTGTTTACACCGCAAACACAAACAATTACATGCATACCTGAAGGCCAGTAGATTGACGTAGATTTCCATTTCTAGACCCTGAAAGAAACTTGGATACAGGCAATGCAATATAATACCCCCTTTCATTATTGCAGTTTCAGAGTATCCGCTCTGGGGCACATTGATTTGGTATGCGGGATGTACGTTTAATTGAAAGGATATGGTTGTGTTCTTCTCACAACTTTCTCCATTTTCTCTCAGATGATTGTCCACATTCCCCTTCTTGCAATCATAATATTCACCCATGCTATCTAATAAAACCATCAGTTTCATTTATTTTATTTCCCTCTTTTGTTGGCTGAACCTTCTACGGTTTACATTGCTGCAACTTCGATCCACAACCGTAAGATACATAAGTTACTTGAAGAACAATAATTTGTCATATAAACAGAAAGAGAACGTGGGAGGGCATACCAGAACAGTATAACAAAGGCAACTGCCTACGTATACCTTTATCTCTTCCTACACATCCCTCACAAACAAGTAAAGATACAAACAAAAGGCACAAAAACAAACACTCTTTTTTTGTTCCAAAGTGCTTCCAAAGTGACTACTTTACTACTGTTGCTTGAGATGTACATCCGACATCCTTTATACTACAAAATCCTGTCAACACCAGCATGACGATGAAATTGCTGCAGCGTGAACTAATGGTGAAAGTATGTACATGAAGGAGCACAAGCTTGTGTATGAGTCCTACAAGGAGAAAACGAGAGAGGGAAAAGGGCGAAATGTGAGAAAAAATCTCATAAAGCACACATGGTAATCAAAAATATTGTAAACAACAGTTTCAATCAAACCATGGCTAGAGACCAGTTGTGCCACGGAAAATCCTGGTCACATAGTTTGTCATCATCATTACACACTTACTTTACTAATGCCATCGGCATTTTATTGGCACACGTACTCATGCTTCCTGTTTTCGTAGGTACTAATATTACAGTTTTACAGTATAGATAGACTGCATATCACAATAGCATTTCGGCACAAATTATTTCAGATTTGACCTTCCACAAAGTTTTCTGCACGACTGCACCACTCTCCCTCTCTCAAAAGCTATATGATTCGCAAATAGTTCATCGCGAAGTTCATTGGAAACATATGCATCCTCCCTTTCAAGATGTCCACTAAATTAGTAAATATTGCCGAAACTCCTTCGGATACTTCAAACAAATGAGACTGCATAATATTTGTAGCGTACATGCATGTATATATGATAAGTTGTACAAGTGTCTATATGCACATTATATGTTGTAGTAAGAAAGCTGATTGAAATGAACGAAAACTTTTTACTTTAAATTTAATTATTGAACATCCGTTACAAGTGGTGTAATCTTGCGCAACAAATTACTTGGTACTGATGAAACAGAACGAGACCAAAGCACAACTTTACTTATTGTTAATGATATTACAATACATAGTTAAATCTCGCGACTTCTCTAGAGTGTGGGTGTGCAAAATTATTTCTCAAGCTGAAGGAAAAAAACTGGATGGATGAGCGAAACACACTCCTACATATATACAGGTTGAGTTGAGTACTTAAACCTACTCTTGAAGGAAAAGCAAAGCCAAAGGTTTTATCCACAAAAGCATTCGTTTGCTTTTCTTGAGGCAAATATGCAAATACTTTCTGTTTATCCGACTATCGAAATCTTTCACTTGTTCACCCACAGCTTGATGTTTCTTCTTCAGGCATATGAAATATTTCATCGTTACTACCATCCGGAAAACTTATACTCTAATTCACTTACATCCCTGGATTTTCACCACAGGCATCTCCGCTGTTGATTTGAAGAAAATGGTGTTGTGCTCAATGTAAATAAAATGGAGTGGGCAAGTACACTTTTCCCTTTCTTCTTCTGCTTCTGGTCTTCATTACTATTCATATTATTCATTTATCTGAAATTGGAAACTACCATCTTAACCATTTCCAGTTAAGAAAATATTTTTTTACTGGTTTACCACATTCAACGCTGTATTTCCGTATAAAAAACGAAAAGCTTGTCTGCATATAATTATTATTATAGTATCTTGTTGGATTCTTGAGCATGCAAGCTTTTGTAGACAAAACTTTCTCTCAATCTGGCATAGAAATAAAAAAGAAAGTGAATACAAAATATATAGTGTAGAATCGAATCTGCCATTTTTATGAATTTCTTGAGAAAAAAATGTACATTGTAATTTACTTTCTTTCCCATTTAAATTACTTGCTCCGATGTCTGGAAGAAATAAACTTAAAAAACATATACATATACCTTACTAACTATATAAGGTTGCCAGTGGTAAAAACTTTCAAGAGAAAGTTATGGTTCCTTGAGACGCATACTACAGAAAAAATGACTTTGGGACTGGTTGAGTTGTTTAAAAATGTTTCAATCATTTCCTCAAAGAGTTTCTGACTTACAAACTTTATAAAATATTCAAATAGGCTGTCATTTTTTTTGAGCGATACAGGCAGTGGTCGTAATATCTGTACATACTGGTTCAATGTCAATTTGACGCACAAGTTGAACTGACTCGTAAAATATTCACAGACTCACAATCCACTAAAGGTCTTCGAGAAATACATGAATACATTATTACGTATGTATATGTGTATAACATACAAAACATGATTAAATCCTTTAACCGATTCTGTCAATCAAGTTGTTAGTTTCACTGTTCAACTTTGATATTTTTCGCGTTTTAAAATTGGAAAAAAAAGATACTTGAATTGCTGATTTTGTTTTCATTCTTCTGTTAAAAAATGTTGCTTTCCACGTTATTAGAAGACACGACTGCATTCAAAAATACGGTGGTCGTTGACAATGACACCCATGATTTAAAGTCAACTAATATGCATATTACATCACTCGTTTATAGTTCAACAAGAAATAGGTTGATACTGCCATAATTCAGTTGTGTTAAGCGGACTTAATATGTATCTCCAGCAATTCGTAATTAAGACACACAAACCTTACAATTCGATGTCATATTTAGTTTGAATCGACTGATTGAGTTTTCAATTCAATATCACATTTCATTTTGTTGCATATCACATTATTATACAAAATGCCAATGCACGTTAAATCGCTGAGTTAAGACTACTGTTTATGGATTGCGGTTTCTCAAGTTTAAAAAAATAAATCAATGCCACTAAAGTTTTAAATATAGATTAAATTACACAACCAATTTTTTCACAAGAAAAACTTGCTAGTAATAATTTGTAACAAGTGCATGTTGATTTTAAGTCGTATGTATCCTTTTAGCGAACAGCAAAAAGGGAACTAAATCATGTGTATAAATACTTAAATTTAAGGTAGATTCAAATCATTAAAAATATTGACTACCAACTACTATTCTTATATATTTTATACGTATAAAATGGAGAATGAAATTCATATTCACAAGTCCGCAGGCAAAAACAATATTCCGGCAACAGAAAATCCAGAAAAAGTCTCCTATTGTATTTTAGAAACCCACACAATGGTGAAGTTACATTTCAAGAGTTTTAGTAGTTAACAGAACTTCATCTAGATAACATAAATAAACATTATGACAGAGCATTTTTCACATTATGGAGTATTAACATTCTTTGAAATTAATATTCGTTAACTATTAAAAAGTTGCAGAAAAGTTATATTTTTTCTTCAATGTACTAATGTACTTGTGCGTGAAAATATTTAAAAACATAGTTTGCCAATGCCAACAAAGTTATTGCAATAAAATAACAGTAGTGTACTTTTTTCCTCTTAATTTTCGGCTGTATGACTTACTTTTACCAGAGTTCTTGCGATAAGGCTCTTTTCCGCAATCACATTATTATTCGTATTTTTCATACAAAACTTATAACACTTTGTATTTCATTGCAAAATTATAGCTTCGCTCACTTCTCGTGTTTTTACAATAAATGAACTCATCTGTAAGGTCGGTTTTCATTTTAAATATCCATAGTATGCAGCAACCTGGGATCTTCTGAATTCCTCTCTGTACAACAACAACACATTTCTCATGCTTCCACGGTTACTTGGAAACGAATTCGGTCATGCTTGCCTGTTGCTACTTCTTTAGAACATAGGAATAAACTTCTGCTGGTTGTTATATTAATTTCACTATTTAACTTTTAAATATTAATAAAATTATTTATCGTAGTATGCAAGTTTTCGTTTGGGAATAATAAATGTGTACAAAGGTTTACACTGCATTTAATGGAAAGCAGTAAGAACTACTTGTGAAAACGAAGGATAATCATAGCAGACCTTTATAGTTACTTCACTGTTCCCTACATTTCATTGTACTTATTAATTGTTTATCATTTAAGATATAAATCCTTATAACTTCATTTCATTTGATAAAGCCTATTGGCGACTTTCATCCGGTAGTTTTTGAAATATTCTTTATTGAAAGCCATGTGAATCTTCTTTTTTACTTAAAAATGGTTGTCGGTTAGTTAATATCAAGACAATAGACAGGATACCTAATATTATATACGTGCTTACACTCATTAATTTTTTTTATTAAGTTTTACAAGCAAGTTCATTCGAGCAGTAAAATCATTATTTATATGTGATATCTCAACATTTAATAAAAATGTCATTAGAATGTTGCACCACTTCTAGATCTGTTCCACAGCAGCCAATATAACTCACACTTACATTTGATAAAGATGTCTGAATCGCCTGAAACATGTCTGCTCGCATTTTTATTGCGCATTTATTGCAGCTGTAGCTTATTCCGTGCTTCCTAAATTTGGGTTAACTGGTAGCTTTTCTTTTCCCATTTAGCTCACCATTTAGCTTTTATGGTGAATGGCTTGAAACACAACGACATAATTCTTTATTCTACTTGTTTCTCCTTACTACATGATAGAGGTCAAAGTTTTTAAAAACTAATTTTCATCTCATGACCAGTCATCTCAAATCTCACCAAAACCACGTTAACAACAACAACACTCACCATTTTTGGTTGGGAAAGTTGATGGCATAGTGTGGGATTATACACCGCATTGACCACAAGCTATCGAAATAAAAAAATAGTAGCTCTAGAATAGCAAAAACTACCATATTTTGATCTATGACCCAAATGTACCTTCAATACCTTCATATTATCAAGTTTGACGAAACTGTGCATGAATCAAAAGTTATCGTGATCGTGACTACATGGAAATCTAAAACAGTACCTTGCGCTACTTTACATGGAAATCCGGTAAATTTTGTTAGCAAGGAGTTTGATATTATATAAAAACATATTATACAATTTCACTATCTCATATTTTGTAGACATAACCATATAATAATATGTATGATATCAAACTTTCTTCTTGTACGCATATTAGACTGGATATCTTCTCTAGTTTTCTGGTTTAGCAGCGTGCTTCCCTCTCTATACTGTTATCATTATTTCTCGATTCGATCCTGATGTTTCATCTGCCTTTTCGCCAGTCCAGATGCTACACAAAAACCAGCTTTCCCTTTCAGCTCTATTTTTTCTCGTGGGATGCATCTTTTTCACTCCATATGTTACCTTTTTGTCGCTGCTTTTTTCGGTAAAATATATCCCAATCAGATAAAA
>JAQIWO010001139.1:0-10990 GCA_034695405.1 Entomobrya muscorum | reverse complement strand
ATCTCGGTTTCATCACTCGGTTTGAAGGCGTTGAATGGTACATAGACAGAAACTAAAGACAGCATCTGAAAGAGCGCACTGAGTGTGCTATGTATGGACTTTTTCAACAGGCTACCTACATATAGTATTTGCAAAAAAATTACTCAAAATCAAAAAACCTTCTGCCATACCTATCTGTATATAAATTTGAAAGCTTATCCATTTGGCCCTTAATTGCCATCGATTTAATTGACATCAAATTTGAAACGATAGCATTCTAAGGCTATCTGGAGCTCTTTATAGCCTTCAAAAGCTATTTCGGTGATTTTTCTTGATAGCATTTTAGGGCTCTCACAAAAATCGAGGTATCGGTATACGTACTTAATGCTGCAGCTGTCCAAAGGCTGAATAACACCCCCGCCCCCCCCAACACCAACCGTTAACTTCATCCAAGCAAGTGATATCACCTCCTCCTTCACCAACACCACCACTGCCAACTTATAATGTTGAAAAATCAGCGTCAAACTCCTCCCGTCCACCAACCACTCCAAATCCCCCATTTTCCCCAGATGAGGGGACCTCCCCACTGAGAAAACTAAAGGTTCCATTCACTCCAAACGACGACATTTTCTTCGTCCCCCCTGATCCCAGCCATTTAACAAATATTAATTATTTTGTAGTGGAAAAAATACTAATTTATATTTGTCGGCTTATTCCAACCGTAAATACACTCAAAAAAAATTATTACATTAACTGATTGACTTTTTAATTGTCTGCTTAATAAATGTAAAAAATGAGTAGTTTGGTTTGCTCCCTACATCTAACGGGGATCATGCTGGAAAAGTAGCAAAACACGTTAGAAGTAGGGAGTCATGCACACTCATGTTATCATTTATTTGATGTGAGTGGCACATGTACCATAAACATTAATAATGAAGCTAATGCTCATTGCAAGCAGCTACGTAGTAAAAAAAGAAGTAGGTAGAGGTGATGATAGTTTGGTGTTGGAGGACTCGAACGGCCCCATAAGAGACGCTATCAAGGTAACGTTATGCAACAAAGAGCATCAGGAGTTTTACACTGAGTTTTGCAGCCAATCAGAAGCGTCAGAAAATTAACCTGATTTAAAAAAGTTGCTGATTTATTTAATTTATACTTTTTAATTGATGGTTAGTTTTTATTTATTTTTTTACGGGAAAAATAATTATTCCGTCTTTCAGAAAATAGTCAAGACAATGGAATTATGAATGTCATATTTAAAATAATTTTGTGTGCTTATTTTTTTAATAGAGAAAAAGGATAGATGGACAGACGGACAACATGACAGAAGTCAACGATATTTTTGCTTTGCTTAAAACGCTTTGTAAACAAAGTTTTAAATCATTCAGTGCTATTTTAAATTTCGCTTATGATCACCGCAGTCAACAATAACTTGGCTCAAAGACGTCGAGCAAACTTTGAAGTTAATATGCTCATGCAATGCAAAGCTCCGATGTTGGAAAAAAGGAAAGTAAATTAATTATAATTGCAATTAAGTACGTAGTTATCTTTAATGCCACCCCCAGCTTTTAAATAGCTCCGCCCTAAGCACGTACCCATTAGAAGTAAAAGTAATTACAGGTCTTACAAATGGCATGCTATAAACGTGTGCACCGTGTACCTATTTGTGGTTTCATGAAAATAGGTTGAACTATGCTCAGGATATTGTGTGGACAAACAGACAAACTTTTTTGTCCAGCCAGTGCTCGCATAAAGCACTATTTTGACACTTGAAACGACCAGAGTGAGAGAAAACAGTAATTAATCCCGGGAAAAATGTTCATTTAAAATCTCCGGAAGTAAAAGTTTTGGCTTTATGTTGCATGCAATTTGTTGTAGGGATCAGCTCTAAATGGAAACTCTGAGTTTCTCGTCGTAAATAATAAATCTGTTGTCATATTATATTATGAATCATACACAAACAAGCATGTGATGGAATAAGTGATGTTTATGCAGCTGACTTCAGCGAACTTAAGTTGTAAATGATAAGAGCGATTATTATGATCATTTTCAGTGTTTATTTAAAAATTTTGTGAATATAATACTACAGCAGAACTGTGACTGAACATATCCAACTTTTGAGTTGACTTCTTTTTCTGGTCAGTTTATTCAAAGTGACTTAAATATATTATTGCCAATATATAATTATTAGAATGGGTGTGGACAAAGTTCAACCAATTGTGATTGACAATGGATCTGGCACTTGCAGAGCTGAATTTGCCGGAGATGACAATCCAAAAGTGGAATTTCCGAGTATTGTTGGTCATCCAAGGAATTAGGTAAGGAGTAACATTTTTTTAGATTAAAATTCAATCGAGGAAAATTAGAATCCGCCTAACCGAAAATTTAAATTATGGGTTTGGTAAAATTCTCTAGAGAATGTCGAATCCCGGTTCATTTGTAGGAAAGGACGCCCAATTAACGCGGGCCCTGCTCTCGTTCATAAGTCCTTTCGAACAGGGCGTCATCTCGAACAAGGATGACATGACGAGAATCTGGAGTCATCTGTTTCATAACGAGTTAAGGATCACTCCTGAAAACCATCCAGTTCTTATCACAGAGCCACCACTAAATCCCAAGTCAACTCGCGAAAAAATGACGGAGGTCATGTTCGAGACCTTTAAAGTTTCATCGCTCTACGGCAGTATCAGTTCCGTTCTGTCCCTTTATTCTTCTGATCATGTCACTGGGGACTGGGGTCGTCGTCGACTCAGGGAATGGGGTCACCCAATGCGTTCCAGTTTATGGGGCATACGCTGTTCAACCTGCAATCCAAACTTTGGAATTGGCCGGAAGTCAGTTGACTGACTATTTATTGCAGATTCTAAACCAGCGTGGGTGCAGGCTTAGCAGTGCAACTGAGCGCCAAATTGTTCAAGAAATGAAGGAAAAGCTGTGCTATGTCGCTTTGGACTTTGGACAGGAAATGAAGACCTTGAACTCCAACTCGACATTATCCATTAAAAAGGTATTTGAGCTTCCGGATGGAATGGAGATAAGCGTGGATAGCGAAAGATTCCTTTGTCCAGAGGCTCTTTTCCAGCCCTCCAATTTTGGAATCCTTAGTCCAGGAATTCACGAGATCACGAATGACGCCATACAATTTAGCGATAGCGAAATCAGAGACAAGTTGTATGGAAATGTGATGCTTGGAGGGGGTAGCACAATGTTTCCAGGAATTTGTGAGAAGATGAAAAAGGAAATGATGAGCTTGGCTTCAACTGAAACAAAAGTGAACATAATTCCAGTGCCATCCAAAAATCGTTCTAGCTGTGTCGGAGGATCGATTTTGGCGTCTATGAGTGTCTTTGAGAAAATATGGATTTCGAAGGAGGAGTACGAGGAGTGCGGACCTACAATTGTTCACAGAAAGTGTTTTTGATAATTTTATAAACCACTATTTCTTGTGTTGACGACGTTTCAAAGGTTCAAAAAGTATTTTGAAAGTCATATAACCCATTTTTAAGTGTTTCAATTTAGTTTATCTGATAAATACCATATGAAGCTATGAAACAGAAATCATTATAAGGTGTGTGCATTACAAAAAAAATTATGGATAAGGCGATAAATATTGATGATGTCGTAGTATCGATAAAAGTTAATTTGGTTTTTTTTATCCATTTCTTCATTGCGGAACATTTATATTATAATTTTTTTTAAACACAAGTGCTAAATGTAATCTGTTGCTATTAAAAATAGATAAATAAAAAAAATTCTGAGCTGAGTTAAAATGAAAATCTTATGACGCTTTTAAACCAAAATTTATAAGCTATAAGTGAGTTAATAGACTTTTTGTGAAAACCTGCACTTCTGCCTATTTAAAAGTTTTTATTGTTAAATATATGCAAATAAAGTTTTCTTAAATATAGTGGCATTATTGGTATTTGTTATTATTCCCAAAGTAAAAATCCTCATTAATGATAAGAATTTGCGGAAGAGTTATAACATGCATGTGACAAATAATTTGTAAGGTATTCAGTACATAAGGTTTGATGGCGTTATCAGCCATATCAGCCTGCACAATGCCCTGTCATAAATGTACTCATTTACTCTAATAAACAAAAAATTGACCTGTTAATTATCTGGCACATGATCCGTCGTTATACATTTTCACTTTGTGCACTCACTCACTTTTCCGACTGAATCCATAGATAACGGTTTTAACAAAATAGAGATAACATCATGCAATCTAAATGTGATAACTTACTGCGTACGTGTTTTTAAAGGTTGCTGAGAGTCATAAACTAGATAAACTGTTATTATGAGAGTTTTTACAGACTGGACTACAGAGGGGCGTTGGCAATATAATATTTTAGGTGGATACACATAAAAGTAACAATTAAATTATTATGCTAGGGACTAGTAGGTAATTTCAAGAGCGATTTTGGGTAATCTGTTTAAAAAAAGACACAAATCAAAATAATATTTAAAAAGGATCAATAAACGTTACACATCTTACAATTATTGAACAAAAGACTTTTGACAATATTACTAGTCATGATACATTGTTTAAACAGATATAGTAATAAAATAATATTCAAATAAATTAAACACATGACAAGCCATACATCACTTATAAAAATGAATTTTTCGCTAAGGTTGGTTAAATTTGTGATTTCCTTGAAACGAAGTTAAGTTGCATAAAGAAATATATAAAAAAAGAAATATATACAATAAATACCTTTTTATTGATTTACCTATAAAATAAATACCTCCAACGGAAACAGGTTGACCTCCTATTGAACAATGTAGTTAAGGCCAACAGCAATGACAAAGTTAGATTTCAGCTTACCATTAGATTAAAATCACATATTATTGTTATATTTAAAAAAAATTTATTTGGGGTAATTCTAGCCATTAATGTCGCTAATGCTATTTACTGTGACATTTCCATGAAAATTACTCTGGAAAAATATTATTAATATCGACTACAAGGCAAAATATTCTCTCTCAAAACGTTAAGTTTTCAAAACTTGTCGAAATTTATTTATACATCCGGAAAGTTTTTTGTGTTACGTGTCCCGTCATATACCAATAAGCATAATTAAGAATTTTTTCTTTGATAAAATGATATGATGCATGTCACTTGGATTGATCATGTCATGATGTCATGGCATTTATCAGAATTATAATTACGTCCACAACACACGAGATTGACACATGTTTGCCATTGTGATAAAATGAAATTCATCCAGGTGGATGCAGATAAATAGAAAAGACAAAGTGAGCTTAAACTTTGCATCATTCATTTACATTTTTTCATCATTACATCAGACATAAAAAATGCCCACCTGTTATGCTCTTTACAAATTTTATCTTCTTACGCGATAACTTCTTCACATTAAATCCCGATTACTTTATTTTACATTAATTTTATATTACCCATGAGTTAATAAACTTAATTGTTGAACTTTTAGAACTTGCTGAGCATATTTATTTTCCTATACGTGTTATTATTTTTAGGTAAGTCTATTATTCTCTGCTTCATAAAATAATTTGATTTATATAGTTTAGCTTGATCTGAAACAATAAAAAAAGCTGTGAGATTTTTCGTTCAATCTACACAATCTTCATTACACACAAATATTTTTTTTACATAATCTTGTAATAATACTTACATTTTTATCATTGAAATTACCAAATTGATCATTAATGATTTAATGCTACTGGTGTACGTATTGAAAACTTGTTTAATTTTATGGCACTAACAAGATATAATTTTTTACGAGCTTTTCAGCTATCAATTACCATTAATACTTTTTGTACTCCTAAAATGTATCTTTCATAACATATTGTCCGAGAATTTTTTTACACTGTGTGGATGTTAGCAAACAAAACAAATCAGTTGACAGTATACTGGTATTCAATTAACAAAGAGTGATTTTTGATTAAGTGGACACAGGTGTTTATTAAGTGCCGTAAGGTACTTAATAAAATCACACAAGATAAAAAATATATACATACATAGCGAGTAAATGTCTGTCCGTCTGTCTGTGTGTCTGTCTGTCGGCACGATAAGTCGAGAACGCATGATCCGATTTTCACGAAACTTGGTATACATTCTCCTAGGGTCATAAGTAACATCCCTATTGATTTTCAGCCCAATCGGAGAAAGTTGACAGTTAAAAGCCGTTACATGTTAAAACTTAAAACGCGTTATATAGGGCATGCAATATATCATTCGAAAGGGATTAAACACTTATCATTTTCCATAAAAAAATTTAAATGGTGTTACCAGTTAATCGACTTTGAATATTTTAAAATTAAAAAAATATTTTATATATCTTTTTTATTAAGTTCCGTGAGGTACTTTATAAAATCACAAAAAAAATACAGGATACCGAGTAAATGTCTGTCTGTGTGTCTGTCTGTGTGCCTGTCTGTACGTCCGCACATGTTGAGAACGCTTGATCCGATTTTCACCAAACTTGGTACATAGGTTTCTAGGGTTGTAAGAAAGAGTCCTATTGAGAAAGTTGACGGTGAAAAGCCATTACATGTTAAAACTTAATACGCTTTATATAGGGCATGCAATATATCATTCGAAAAGGATTTTAACACTTATCATTTTCCATAAAAAAATTTAAAATATTTTCAATAGTTTTAAACCAATAAATTGACTTTTACTATTTAAAATTTAAAAATAATTTTTTTTATTTTCATTTTATATATATCTTGAATAGGCAACACGCCGGCGAAGCCGGGCCTGTCTTTTATATCATAAACAACACATTTAACACACGGCACTTAACTAACGGGTTTACCGGTTTTATTTTATTTCTTTTATCTATCAGTCCAGCTTCCTAAAGCCAGCTTTGGCATTGCACCTAGACAAATAAAGTAATGAGTGTATAGATCAAGCTACCAAGTACAAAAGTTATATCGCATCAGCTTAAATTGTCCTCGTAAACATGTCACATTTTAATTACGTGCGTATCGTATTATCTTCAGTTCTGCAAGATCACGCCACCTTATTATTTGAATTTAAAGAGGATTGTTTTTATTTAATCGTGTGTTGCCGGTTGCAGAGCAGAAAATGTTTTTTAATAATCTACAATAATTTAATAACCATAAAATAAATCCCATAAAATATTTAATAGAACTTATAAATGCTCAAGGCGAATCTAACAAAATGAGTTTACTGAACCCAGATTTTTATTAAAAACGTAGGCTTGTACAAAAATAACAAATACATTGCTACTATGTGCTACTACTACTATGGAAATGGTGCTACCCACAGCATCCCAATTCACAATGCCAACCCTGTTTACCACGCTATCCAAACATTGGACTTGGCCAGAAGCCATTTTATCGACCACTTATTGCGGATGCATAACCAGCGTGTGTACAGATTCGGCACGGCGGCTGAACGCCAAATAGTTCCGGAAATAAAGGAAAAGATGTGCTATGTCGCTTTAGACTTTGACGAGGAAATGAAAATCTTGAAGATATATGAGCTTCCAGATGGAACTGAGATAAGCGTGGACAGTAAGAGATTCCATTGTCCAGAGGCTCTTTTCCAGCCCTCCCTGTTTGGAGTCCTTACTCAAGGCATTCTTGAGATCACAAATAGCGCCATTCAGCTCGGCGATGAGGAAATTAGAGATAAATTGTACGGGAATGTGATTGTAAGTGGGGGTAGCACAATGTCTCCAGGTATCTGTAGAAGAATGCAAAAAGAAATATGCAGATTGGCTCTAACCGAAGTTAAAGTAATTCCATCGCCAAGCAATAATCGTTCCGCTTGGGTTGGTGGATCAATTTTGGCGTCCTTGAGCACGTTTGAGAAAATGTGGATTTCGAGGGAGGAGTTCAATAAAAGTGGCCCATAAATTGAACACAGCAAGTGTGTTTGATAATTTGATAAACCTGTATTTTTATTTTGAGAAAGTTCTTAAGGAATAAAGAACATACTGAATGTCTTACATATATACACACACATGTCACTTATGGTGATCATTTCGTGGCATGTATCAGAAGTACGTTCACTACACACGAGGCTGACATACGTTTACCAGTGCGATAAAATGAGGTGGATGGTGACAATAAACAGAAAACCTTGCATTATGCACTTACAATTTTTTCATCACTGAATCAGATATCTGCAATGTCCACCTGTTATGCTAATATTTACTCTTATGTGATAACCCTCTCACACAAAACCCCGATTTCTATTTTTTGCCCTCATGTACATGTACTAATGATGAAGCGCACTCAATTGTTAAAATTTAGCAATTTAATTTTGTTAAAGATATACAAAGACGATAAAGTTTTTTCATAAACGTATTTGATTATTTTAGTTTGGGTTGATCTGAAACATTCTCAAAGTTGTCTACATGCTACGCATATAAAATATAATTATTTACATTTTGCACCTAAAAATTACCAAAGCAATCATTACTGATTTAAAGCTAATGCTTTATGGATAAAAATAATTTGCAATATTTTAGCATTCAAAATAGAATATTTTCACTTGTTTGTCAGTTATCGCTGAATATTAATACTTTTATTTTTGTACTCACGACATGTATATTTTATTACAGTGTCCGAAAAGCAATGTTCTTCTGTGTGAAGGCCGTTAGTCACAACAATAAAACACTTGAACGCGTACTTGTATTTGATTAATAAATATAACTATAAAGGTTTTTTGATTAAGTGGACACAGGAGTCCATTTCTTTTATCTAGCATTCCAACATCCAAAAGCCAACTTTGGCATGGCACTTGAGCAAATAAAGTAATAAAAATAGATATCAAACCTCAAGCTACAAAAATCGGACGTGGAAAATCTTACACGTGGACCAGCAACGCAGATTAGATTTTCTGTCCCTTGTCCGAGGGAAAAATCCCTCAACACGTAAAGTCTGTCAAAAAACACTTTCGTTCCATGTCCCTGGGCAAAATCCCGCATGAGCATAAAAAAGGAAATCGAAAAATATTACGAGCATCTTTGATAAAAAAAATGTTACCGCGTTGTGTAATACTTTCCATGTCCGACAAAAACAACGTTGCATCACCTTAAAATCAAAGGTATTGTTAGCGTCAACATGTCACATTGTTAATTACGTACGTAACGTAGTATCATCAGTTCTGTAGGATCACACCGGATTATTTTTTTTGAAGAGGAGTAAGGAGAATTTTATGTTATTTTTTTGTTAAAGCTTGTGTTGTTGTGCCAAGTCGCAAGCCAAGGATTACAGCCAGGTGGAATTTTTTTCCTGATTATTTAATCAGAAAGCAAAAGGACTTCAGACTCTGCGTAACGCAATATTTGGGATATGACGAGTGTGAATACTAAAATACGCATTTGTTTATCGAATTAAAGTACGCAAATAAAAAATATTAATTTTAAAAACGCATGCATAATTCAAAATGCAGTTAATTTTACAACTATTGAGTACGAAAGCACGGTAGTTTGTTTTTTCTCTGCAAAACCACGCTAATGCAACTTTTGTGTTGTAATTATAAAGGTCAATCCAAAACGGATAATTGTACATTCTTTTTTAACTTTCCATTCGTCAAACTAGAATCGACTTTGCTTAACATATATGCGGTCGCAATAAAACAGGTATTTTTAACGGTGCATATGATCTTTATATTTTACAAAGCAAGAACATGCTTGTTACGTTGTGAACATAATTTAGAGGATTGACGAGAGCCATACGAATACGTTGAATGTGATTCTTAAAACTGATGCCTTTGCTTAAGTTGGTTTTTTATTGCGACATATTAAGAAAGCGCTTGTCTCGAATGATTGCAAACTACAAAGCAATATTTTATTAAGTAACATAAAATTCAGGTAGATATTAGGTCATTGCAAAAAAGTCTAATGTTATATCACGAGATATTTTAATTAAATGCACACTTCCTGGTAATTAAGGGTAATTAAAATCTACATTGCGCCTTTTGAAGTTTTCCTTATGTTGTCAAAAATGAGGAAAGACTTTCCATTTAGTTCAAAATAATGGTGAAAGGGCTTTTTGTACTTTTCAATATTACTTTCTGTTTTTCCTTGTCAATGAAAACAATAGGCATGCATCAATCATGAGTTTGTCAGAAATGAAAAATGAGGAAAAGTTATATTGATTTATTTTGGGATCTCGGTACTTTATACGTAGATCGGAATTTTATTTGAAGGCTGTTGTCTTTGTCGGTGAATGCGTAGTTGTACCCAACATATCCGAAGGCCAGCGTATAAGCAGAGATTTAATTCGCGAATACTTGTTTAATATATTGCATAATTGTTAATGCTACGTGATCACGCCACCGTATAATTTTTTCCTCATACATATTTTTTGAAGTGGATTAAATTTCTCGGTGCATTGCGTTGTCAACAGGAAAATTATTGTGATCGCAGGCAATAAAAGAGCTGTCTCCGTCCTCCGTTTGCCTTAGTGTGAAAACATTGGTCGGTGGAATACAGTTGTGAGTTTAGTGCTAAAGCCGTTGTTGGAATATTACAAATTGTGGTGCTTTGTATTCAAGGCTTGTGACTTTGAAAAAATATTACATACTAATTAATAAATACTTACTAAATGGTTTGGGGAATAAGTAGCGCAAGTAAATAGTTTGAGTTCTGCTCATGAATTTCATCAGTTATAAAAACATTAATAATAAACACATATTAAAAGTTATGCGATAAAACAATTTAAAAGTGTAAAAATTGCTTGGTGAAATAAAGTTTAAGTTGAGTTCAAAAGTGAATAAAATTCAAAAAGTTCAAAAAATTGAACAAAATTTGAGCAAAATTAGTTTTGGAATAATAATTTGGCAGACAAAATAGCCCAAAATGAAGAACTTAATTGTGGGGGACAAAGGTAAATTAACATTTTAATAAAATTTTGTTTTTTATCTTGAGAAAGATACCTAATAATCTAAGAAAAAATATATGTCACTGGCATATACTCTGTGCATTATCATATAAACAATCATGTACGGTATTAGTACGTAAGTCTTGGGGTTGAAGGTAATCGG
>JAQIWO010001138.1:0-10991 GCA_034695405.1 Entomobrya muscorum | reverse complement strand
TAGTGTCAAAAGCTAAACTTGTCCTTCGCTGTAGTTCCTTACTTCGACATAATATAGAACCTTACAAATCACAACAACATATGTTAAGTACAAATAAATCTACGACCAATTTGCCAAGTGCCCTGATTTTATTATGCTAGAGAACGTTTATAAATATCTTATTATTATTGTTACTATTAAACTGATTTCAACTCATTGTCATATTATAAACTGTGACTATTTCAGGGCGTTTCTAAAAAAAATTATTAGGAAAGTAGATTTTGGTTTAAGTATATCGCCCCTATGTATTCTACTTAGTCTTTGGTTTGTTTCGATGAGTAAAGTTAGAGGATTTTCACGTTTTGCAGATTTTGACATTAATTTTTGCATTTAAGAATCTGAGCATGTTTTTTTAATTCTAAGTCCACATGAATATGGTAGTGATTTTAACAGATGTATGGAATGGTTGGATTGATAGTGAACAAATTCGTGCTTATTCATTGGCTTTTGGGGCAAAATTGTTTCTGTCTTATTGTTTAACAATTTGATGTATAAGTCAAGACAATTTACACTATTTTCGCTAAGTTCATAAGAAAATTAAATAAAATGGTGTCGAAACATTTGAGAAACGAAATCATCTACTGTTCCTGTTAAATCAGTTATATCGCAAGGGCTATAATATCATAAATGAATTGGCCGTGTAATATTTTCTTCTTCTCATTGTATGTTTTTTAACTCGACCCCTGCTGTTATATTAGCTACATACATAGTACAATTACCCATTTAAATACCCTCTCTCTGGTTAATTTTTTTTATTAAATTGTAAGTAGCTATAATCCAGACTCATCCAGTAAGGATATTAGTTTATTAGCATTTATGTCAAACGGAAATTTACTCACCATCTTAAACTTTTCATAAAGAAGTGAACAATTTTTCTTACAGACGTGTATTGGTAATTCCAAGCATATGCTTGTAATGTCTGCGGTAATTTAAATATACTTTCTAGTTGGATTGAGCTGGATATTTTACAAAAGTAGTAAGAGGCGTAGACGGTCAATTATTAGGTTGGAAATGTGCATATTTAAAGGTTGCAAAACTCTTTCTAGCAGCTTTGATACACCTCTATTAATTACATTCACTGTGCTTGAAATTGGTTGAAATTAGAGGGAATGATCGTTTTTATCTTATTTTTAACAAATAAACGTTTTCCGATGTAGCCTGATTTGTCTGTAAAACCCTGCATTTTAACTAGAATACTGTTTTTGTAGCTGAAACATATGTAGTTTTGTCATGCAATTGTTTCAAATCTCGTTAATGTTATCATTATTGTTCATAATACATAATCCTGCATTCATATTACTAGGCTTAGTAATTAAATCGTATAAATTATACTAAATACTTTTTCAAAAAATCATTTTGTGTCCAGCTACGACAGGAATAAGTACTAGATTTTCAAGTCCGGTCGCTTAATTAATTTTTCGATGTCAAATTTAATTACTGACTAGAAATTATATTAATCTTTTTACTAAATAATAACAATTGTCAAATGATGTAAACTCGTCGTTATGTTTAATTTGTTTCAGTATTTAATTAAAAAAAGATAGCCTGATGATAGCAATAAATTTATGCTGAAACCAGTTGCTCACATTTCAACAATGCATTGTTTACGACGTTTTAATTTACATAATACACACATCCACTCATCCATTCGGATTTTGCTTATTTTGAAATAACAGCGTAACCCTTTAAAAAAGTCAAAGCCTGAAAATTCAGGAAAACAAATAAATAATTCCAGAATAAACTTTTGTGTGTCTTTGTTTGTAAGTATAGTGACGAATTTATTAATTAAAAATGAGAATGAAACTTGAAAAAGAAGATTGCTTTACAATATATGTGGTCGTAATTATCTATACCTAAAACAATTAACCTTAGGTCAGAAACATATATAAAAGAACAATTGATATTTATTGTCAAATATGGTACAATATTTCATTAACAGGTCAGCTCATCAAAATACCGCAGAAAGAATTTCTAATCAAATCGACATACAATTTTTTAATTAAAGAATTATTATTGTGGCCAATTTAAGAAAAAGACTCATATCATAAGTTTATACTTTACGAAAGTCTCATGTATTTATTTCTATTAAAACAAGTAATTTAAATTTTGTCTAACAAAAATAGCAAATAACAAAAACTCCTTTCAGCAACAATTAAAAACTCATATTTCCTACAAACAAAAAATTGATTTAAAATAAATATGTTAAGAAGACCTTTAAAATCATTCAGTTGAGTTCGTTTCGAATAAGAAATTTTTTATCCGTACCTATAAGCTAAATCTTTCTACGCTTGATGGATCGTTTTTTACTAACAGCAGTAGTAATAGATGAGTGTGGTTTTACTTCTTCCTTGTCGTCGTCGTTGTCAAATACGGGTCTTCTAGCTGTAGGTAGGGGAACTTCAGCTAAAGAGTTGGGTTCAAGTTGGCTTAGGCGCACTACACATTGTTTTAATTTAAATTTTGTTGACGGTATAACGCGATCTGGACTTGATGTATTTCGTACCAATTTATTGTTCTTGTTAAAAGTTTAAAATTTAAAAATAATAATTTAGACAACGAAAAATTCGTTATGCAAAGGTATTGAGTGCTTGTGGATGAGAACTTGCTTTTATACCTGTTCTTCTCTTTTTCGTTTGTAAGCAGCGGGCACATTTGTTGAATCGTCTGAGCTTGAAACTTCTTTTTTCGACTCTGATTGCTACATTTACAATTATATTAACAAATGTTTCATCAATCATTGATCATCTAAAACGCATCTTAAATTTCAAAAGCCTAAATGTTAAATCGTATTTGCAAGTTTGTTGTGATAAAAAACTTTGTACCTTCTTTTTCATTTTGCTTATGCAATCAGACAAACAACTGTCAGAATCTTCTTGGGAACTCGAACCGCATTTTGATGACATGGGTTTCTTCATAGCCTTGTAAATTTATAGGTAAAATTTAATTTACATTCATTTGCAAATATAAAATGCATCGTATTACATCAAATTTGTCAGATCTCTTCATTTGCGTTTTTACCTTCTTTTTATGTTTTTGCCTAGATATAACATTGTGAAAATTCCCTTGAGAATTCAAATCTCGTTTCTTAGCCTTGAGTTTCTGCTGAAGTCAAAAACAAGTGAAGCTTTTAATAATATACGATGGTATATATATTTAATAATATAATGCATACGATTATTTTGAATAACTGAAAATGTATAACTTAAAGTGTATAGAAGTGTTCGTGCCATACAAATGATGAAAAATTAAATTTTTACCTTATGATTCTTTTGTCGTTTGCAATATGATAATCCAGTGTCAGATACTCCGTCTGAGCTAGATTCGGTTTCTTTGGATTTAGATTTCTGCTGAGAAAGAAATTCAAGATAAAAACAAGTTATTTGATTTCCTTTTCAACGTAAAATGCACTTGAATCATAAGAAGCCATCGCAGAAAACCCAGCATATACTTGCTGCAATGGCCTCTGAATACCCAAGTGCATTTTTTGTTGAAAAAGAAAATATATGTCCATGTTAATTCTCTATTTAGGCATATCTTAGACTAATTCAATTAGAAATATCAATATTTATGAGCAGCTTGTTGTAAAATTAATTAGCTTAAAAAATTCCTGCTTTAAAACAATTTCTTGAAATTTAAATTTATCATTAGATTAACCATTAGCAGATTTATTGTTTGAATTGAATTCTGTTAATTTTGACTTATATTTCCACGTTTATTACATGCAAAAATCAAACCTCACATTCCTTTACGTGTTCAATTATATCCAAAGCACCTTTTAGTTTATAAAAGAATTAGAAAGTCAGTCTAACTAACAATGTTATTAAATTTTAAAATAATTAACTTTACCTTCACCTCTTTCCGTTTCCTAACAGACTGAACATTGTCAAATATTTCATCTAAACAAGAATCGTTTTTGGTTGACTTGGTTTTCTACATATTGATATAGAAAATTCAAAGTTTTAAAGTAAACTTTATACATATGCTCGATTACATTTTTTTACATTTAAGTTAATAATCAAGTTAAAAGCAACAAAGTGTTTGCAAAATCTTATATCAGGTATTCGGCTAAATCTTGATAAATTACCTTTTTCTCCTTTATGCAGTTGTAATCAGACAAACTATTTTCCGATTTATCTTCGGAACTTAAAACGATTTTTTCCAAATGGTTAATCTGCAATAAAAATCATTAGGAATGAAAAACATATTTAATTACAGACATTTAACATATACAGGTGCCACAATCAAGAAGCATTCTTTTTAGATTTACAAGATACCTTTACCACATTTTTTGTTCGAACACTCATGGCTTTCTTTCGTGGGGTCACATGTTCGTTCACTACTGACCCGCTTGAACCACTGTCATCATCCTGACATTTTGAACGTTTAGATGCCTTCAATTTCCAAAAAAATATTGTTTTGAGTTTTATTATTTATGTTTAAAATGTATAAAAATAGAAGTTTATAACTTTGGACAATTATCGAGACATACGTCTTGGGAATTTTGATATTCTTTCAAATTTAAAGATTTGTTCTTGAAATTGTGATTCACATTTTCGTCAGCACTAATCGTGTTTACTCTTTCTGATACGGTTTGTACCTCTTTTGAATTTTCGGATGCTTCCGCAGTATCTTCATGTGTTATTAGCCATCCTGCATTGTCCTTGGTGACTTCGGTAAAATTTGTTTCTTTTGCGCTTGGTATATTTTCTTCATCATTGTTGAATAGTATTGCTCCAATCTTCTGAACCTCCTGAGTCTATTTTGGGGGATCAGAATATCAATTATTAAAAAAAGTAAATAATCATAATAATGCTGATATTGCTTCAAAACTAATTTTAGATTTCTTAAAGCTTGAAATTACAATAAAATTTACTATATCCTTTAGGTTTTGAAAAGACAATAATTTAAAATGGTTACGTTTTCAATTTTAACATCATTTCCTTTTATACTAGGAATCGGTTGTCTTACATAAGTTTGACGTTCTGATATGAAGAATTGCAGCAGATATGCTAAATCATGTAGTACTGGTTTGACTTACTATTGATGTTGGCAAAGCAAATTTGTCAAAATCCATATAACAATCGTTTTTATTGTATTCTTCTACATCCATTGATGCTGTCTGTTTGTAAACTTGGTTTTTGGGTTGAGGTGTTGGTGAATCCGCTTTCTCAGCTTGTGTTGTCACCTGGGTTAAAAAAGAGCAAGATGGTTGTCAAAATCAAAATAGTCATGATTTAACTCATCAGAGTCGAATTTTTTATCAAATTAGGATACGAGCATTTTTATAATTCTGCTGTTAACTCTCACTTTATCTATAATTTGAACATTCGTTTTCTCATGAACAACAAAATTTTGATGAAGCATTAAATTGTTTCCAATAGATGCTTCACAATCGGCTCTGAGAACGCATTCGTTGTCTCCGACAGCAGGCATCAGTCTATTACCATCAGGCAATGACTTGTCGCGTATGTTGCATTCTATATAGAAAAAATAACTTCCGTTGAGAATTTAGCTTCCGTTGTACCGAATGCAAGCGGTGTATTTGTTACTTACTTGCGACATCAGTAATGGCAGGTGTTTTAGTGATATTGTTGTTAAGAGAATTGGCAAATGTCACCTTCCTAATTGCGTTTGATATTTCAGCCGCAGATTTGTTAAAGTGAGTTCCAGTAATGTAAATAAACTCGCGCATCTGACCAAAAACCCAAATCGTAAGTGAAGGTAAAGTAAGACCGCTCAATAGAAGATTTAAAAAAATGTTTACACTTATTTGCATAAGCATTTACCACAATAGGGTCATGTTTTGTCAAAGACTCAATAAACGCATCATGTCTACCAGATTCACGAATAAAGTTACAGATAGTGGTTACATCATGACTTCCGATTGTAGTTCGTAGCTGTATACTTCTCTGATCGTTCTTCGAAAAATGCATTAAAATATATTTATAATATATTTATAATATAGTTATTTCAATGATTGAAACGGTCTATGTTTTGTTTTTTAACAGCTTTAATCATGTAATGCGTTGAATGTAAATTACTTACATTTTCATTATATTCAAATGTCGAGAAGTTTGCAACCGCGACAATTTCGGAGTTTTTTTCCAGTTTTTCAAACGTTTCATGCGTTGAGGATAACTGCTGCTCATTAGTTATCATGTTTACGCCTATTAAAAATATGCACCACGTCTACATTTTTTACTTTCGCAGATGTATTTAATCAACCGAAATAAACAATTCTAATTTTATAAATGTCAATTTTGTTTCTTACATGTATTAATTGCAATGGGAGTATCTAAGCCTTCTTCAATTAATAACTTCTGCACACACTCTAAATTAATCCAGTCATGGGCTAGCATTCCATCGTCAGACTCAAAAAGTGCCAAAAATATTTTAAAGTACGATCCTGCTTGTGTTAATCTTGACCGTAAAAATGTACATTTAACGCCTTCTGGTATTTTAGTGGGGTCCAAATATTCCGTTAACCAGTTATTAATTCTTCCTCTTTCAAATACATTCTTGTATTCTTCAATACTAACTTGATCAGCATTATACTTCACAAAAAATCTCCCAGTTTTCATATGAAAAGCGACACATAATAAACTCCAGATGTCAGTTCGTCTTGAGTAAATACGGTCTCTAAGTGATCTTTCATCCAAGTATCCAGGATGGCCGAGATGAACCATGTCTTTAGGTAACTGAACAAAATCACAATCCTGCACACAAAGATAAGCAATTTGTTAGCTTATTCTTTTTTCCGGAGACAATCCTCAATAAATTTACCTTCTCCAAAACAATAGCACTTCCAAAGTCTGTGATTACAACGTTGTTCTTATCGTTAAGAAGTATATTTTCCAAACGAATATCACAATGTATAATTTTTTTCTGGTGTATCCAAGTAATACCCTCTGCCAATTGGACTGAAAATCTTAACGCATGTTTCTCGAGTTTTCCAGTTAAACGTCCGATGTCACCTAGTAAAAAATAATATTTGCTCTATCAATAACGTTTTTAATTCATTTTATTTAAAATTGTACTTAATAAAATTGCAAAATATTAAGCTTAATAACCTAAACAAAGCTGTAACACAATGAAAGGATCGACATCATGAAACGCGGCATAAATATCGATGATTCTGTCACTTGATTTCAAGCATATCAAAATATCCCGCTCTTTAAAAATGTTTCTTGCCTGTTTTGCCTGATTTTTAAATTGTTTTAGAGCAGCTTTTTGTGTGTTGTCTCTAATAAACGCTTTGTGAATCCGACTATACCTACCCAAACCCACAAGCTCTTTAACTTCGATTTTGTCTAACATAAATTCAGTGGGAATTTGCTTACAATGCTCATCTAATTGATTTTTGAGCAATGTAGCACATTCTGATAGGTTATGATTTTCTATCACGTTTGGATTTCTTGAACACATTTCTGTAATAGTAAGCATGCCAGACACTAAGCCATGGTTATTATAACTCTTGTCCTGCAAAGTAAATGAAAGTTACGGATATGAAAAAATTGATACTACAGTATAGTTGTTTTACAATCAACTACTCGTAAGTTTTTTACTCAAAATTATTCCCATTTTCTTACAATAACAGGCGCCAATTGAAAATAATACTCCTTAAAAATCTGGATGTTTTTAATCTTTTCATTTCTTGTCGCCTTCATACTGGTTCTGTTGCAAAAGTATTCTGACGAAGTTTATACCAAAGCTAGTAATGTGTAGGGTTAATTACCAACAAATGAACTTATTGATTTATTTAATGAAACCAAACAAACAACGATTAAGAACCCTAATATTTAGAAAATCTAAATTCCACCGTAAAACCGCGCATAGATAAGAGTACTCTAGAGAATTTCTTTCATACAGCTTTCAAGATAATAAGAACATTAATTTAGTATGACAAATCCTTAAATGAACTCAAACTTTCCCAGATGGCAACTCTAAATACCCTCGAAATTGAGTGCGGACGATCAAGCCACACGCTGCGACAATTGTTGTGTTAACGTTTTGTGTTTCATATTAGTTACATTTTAATTTCCCACGTGTGTCACCTCGGGTTTTATTTAATTTCAGTGTAAATTTGTGATCATTTACATATATCGCAAATGTATGAACGACATGCTGTCAGCTTAAGAGAAACAACATTCTGCTATCTGCCGGTTGCATTTTTCAGCAATCTAGAAAATCAATCATTTGTTTCTCAATCAAGGTGTTAAGATAAATCGGCTACTGCTTACAAATACCTAAAATATTTACAAATCAGATCTTTAATGTGGTCGTATAAGTAAGCAGTTTTTTTCATATTTAAATTTCTAGTTAAAGGAGTTCTTCCCAATTCCCAAGAAGCATATTATAGCTATAATCTTTTGGTATAATAACATTTTTGCTTAAATCTAAAGGGTGTAAAATAAATAAATTAATAAACTAATCAGTTAACATTTTTATTCAGTATTTTTATATTTGTCAAAGCATTAACTGCTCGGCTTTTGACGACCGGCTACAATGTATGCACGCCGTCATAGACGCATTATAATCGGTTTATTATGCATTATTAGCAGACCCACAGTTGGACACGAATTTCCGGTTGACAAGTAAAAATAACTTACTTGCCTACCGGAAATTCGAAAAGTAAGGTCACTACGAAAAATAAACGCTAATAATTTTACAGAATCAATAGGGAAAATTTACTGGTCATTTTTAGAAAACCAATCTTGTCTCTCAGTAAATTCCGAATTTTTTTAAGAAAAAAAATGGCGGTAGTCGACGTGTTCGCACCTGAAAGGAATCAAATAGTTAGAGGTAAAACGCTGCCTTGGTACACAAATGAAATAAGACAAAGCGCAAAAGTTCAAGATGAGCTTTACAAGTTAACAAGTCAGGATGGCGACACCGAATCATGGGACTGATTTAAGAAAAAAAAGGGGGACAAATATTATGGGCAGAATTAGTCAGAAACTGTATTTTAATAGAAAATTTCAAATTTAATGAAATGACTAGTTTTTAGATATGTGGTATCAAATTCAGTGACTAAGTTAGTTACTGTCGATGGGTCAGTAGTTGACACAAATCAGGGAATGTCAGAAATATTTTCAAATGAGTTTGTATTGCATGAATCGGCTAGCAATATTTTAGATATGACTGAAGAAGTTATGGATTATGAAAGAAAAGTTCTAATTGAAAATGAAGGGTTTACAACACCAGATATTCTTGAACGTGAAATTACTGCGGCAAATGGTGGTATGAAAAAATGTAGACCGCTCGAAGAAACGGTACCAAAGGCAATATATAAAACATTTTCGGAGGCATTAGTATATCCAATAATGAAACTATTTCAAGTAATAGTTATGTATTCGATTATTCCACGTGCCATGAAAATAGCAGAAAGTACGCCAATCCATAAAGGCAAAGGAAGACAGTCACAGGCGTCTTCCTACAGGGATATTTTCCATTTATCATTTTTAACAAAAATATTCGAAAATTTTCTATATAACAGGCTTGCCCGGCATTGTAGAGACACGCTGGCAAGGGCGCAACATGGTTTCAGAAAGCACAGATCTTGTCAAACGGCTATAAATCTACTGACTCAAGGCTTGTATGAAATACTTGATAGAAAAATTGGAAAAGCAGTTGCATTATTTGTAGATTTTCGAATTCGCATTTGATTCTGTTGACAGAAACTTACTTAAGAGAAAATTATTGACTAACTTTAAAGTAAAGCCGTACATGATGAAACTATTGTTAAGCTATTTTCAAGAGAGAAGGTTCAACGTTGTGCTAGGAAAAGCGAAATCAAAGTTCTTTGAGATAAACAACGGGATTACCCCAGGCTCCTGCATTTTATCCTGTAACCTTCACCCTTTTCATAAATGACATTGGTGATGACCTTGACATTTGTCCCATATTGTTTGCAGATGATCTGGTGTTATACGCTAATTGCACAAACATTCAAAAAGGTATGGCAAAGCAGCAAGAAAATATAAATAAGCTAGAGGATTGATGTCATCGAAATCGTTTAAAAATGAATATAGAAAAAACAATAATGTAAGGAGATTAAAAGGGTTGCAACATTCAAATATTTGGGAATTATATTCGACAGCACACTGAGTATGAAAAGTCATTTTTCACATATTGAGAATAAAATGAGCGTATCCTTAGATAAAATGTATAATATGAAAAGAAAGTTCACATCAAATGTGCTAAAAGTATTCATGTCAGCATTTGTACTTTCAATTATAGATTACGGAATAACCGTATGGTGTGTTCAATCTACTAATGAAATTGATAGATTGCAAAATAAAATGTTTTTATATTAACTTACTAAGAAAGAACAAGAAAAGGCGAAAAAATATTATTATAACCGACTTGTACGTTAAGTAGGATTTGTTAACTATATTTGAGAGGAAAAAATACATGTTACTCAAGTTAATGTACAAATATAGTATCTTTGATAAGTTTAAGGACTGGTTCGTAAGATCGAAACTTGCAACATTGGAGAAACCTACATTTGTTTCATGTACACATAGAACGCAGAGTTTCAAAAAATCAGTTAAGTGGTCTACGGTGAATGAGTGGAATATGTTTGTAAGTAAACAAAATTTCAATATGAAAACCAGTAAGTCCCAGGACGATTTTGTGGATGAAATTAAATAGTTTTTTAAGTTTTAGATCAGATATCGTGTCCGTTATTATGCCCGAACCAATTTTGCCCAACGAGTTTTTGCCCAGATTTTTTTTCATCGATATATTATAGCAGTCATCTTAAAAAACATCCGGTGTTTTCCTAAGCAAGCATGCATGTTAAGATTGTATGCTTTCGTTGCATGTTAAATTTGTATGTTTTCGTTTTCATATACATGTAATGTCATATGATTTCTGTCAAATAATGGGGTTTTCGAAAGTGTAGGAGGTCACAGAAAGTCGGTAGTATGCTGCCGATATGCAATCCCCAA